>BMAO01027680.1:0-18509 GCA_019973975.1 Trichonephila clavata | reverse complement strand
AGAAACTGGACTATCGCACAGGGGCGTAGCGACCGCCGTATCAACCGTATCAATGGTACGGGGGCCTCCAAGCTGCAGGGGCCCCAACATGTGCTTCTACAGTCCCACTAACAGCGCTCTCATATCTAAAAAGGGTCCGAAGGAATTGTGATACAGGGCCCCTTAGAGTTAGGTACGCCAATGCTATCGCATTAATGTTATGCCGTGTAATTAAGGTTTCACACAACGAACACTTGTAAAGTATTTAAATAAAATTTGAATTGATTCTGTAAAAATTCAAATGCTCTTTTTTTTGCGGTACTCGTCTTTGTTTTTAGCTCGTTTTTCACGTAGTGTAAAAAAAGCGCAATTAGGACGCAAATTTCGTCCTCGTCTTCGTTCCATATTTTGTCGTACCTTTTTCTCAGCCAATAATTAACCGATTGACCTCAGTTTTTTCGGCATTTGGTCGCATTTGTGCCCTAGATAAGCCGAATCATATTTAAATTTAATAATTTAAAATTTAAAAAAAATAATTAAAAAAAATTTTTTTTTTAAAGTATAGTACTACTTTTTATTAGTAAAAAGTTCATTAGTTGCATATTACAACATGTGAAAAACGCTCTAAAATTACTTGGCCATGCCAATGATTGATATCTTGTTTTTTTTTTTTAAATACAGCGCTTCGAAATCTTGTAGGGAATTATGAATAACCAACCTACATTTCCAATTACGTAATCAAATCTATTTGTATGCATATATCACTTTAATTATAAATTCTATCAGCGGATTGATTACAGTTTGGCAATGCTCAATAACTGATGCAATTGAACACGATTTAACAAAAATAAAAGTATTTATTGAAGCACGCGTTCAATCAATTCTGTGATGTTGAGAAACTGATCAGTTTAAAAAAACGTGATCACCGTCTTAAAAACATTGCATCATTTAAATTATTCGTTTATTAATTTTTTTGAACGGTCATAACATTTAACATTTCATTTTTTTTTACACCAAACGGACGTAATTTCATCCCCTTGACAGAACACAAACAAGTATCTTTCTGAATATGAACAATTCCATAATGAAATCAATCATCGCGGTTTTTTTTCTTTCTGCTCTTCATTAGTTATTGTCTGACCCAAATAACAGCAGCATTTTGAAACAAGCTTTGTATTCATACCCACAAATCTTGTACATAGAGTTATTAGTTTTCACTTTTCTTTTTTTGAAATTTTATTTCTCACACCAGAATGCAATGACAAGTAGTTCTCAAGCCATTGTTGAAGAAGTGCTTTTTTGGCTGTCTTCCAGCGTTGTGCGTGTCCTTGATTAAATGGTTACGCCTCGGTTGCCGGTTACAAAGCATTTCTTGTTCCTCATATTTGGGTTAAGGTCTACGGACAAAACTTGAAACGTCTTTACTCGAATCATTCGCCGTAAGACGATTCTTTTTCCGTTTGCTCGATGTCACCAGAGATTAGAAATTCTTTTGAGACAGGCAAATACAATAATGAGCTTAAATACACGAACCTGTAGATGAAATGCATAACATCATAAAGGAATTCAGAAAAATTTTCCCACGTAAAGAAAGTTTTTGTATTTTTCAGTTTTATGCCTATTACTAATTTTGTGTGCTTTTAAATGGCAACAGATCACCACTTGGTACAAGTTGTAAGTGTTGACACAGTAATACAAGTCAAAGTTTTGTCCTTGAAATCGTTTGAATGATTGCTTACGATTGAAATTCATAAAAACCCACAGTTTGGGGTGTAAAAATACTCCTGAGTCAAAAAAAAGGGCTTTCAAATAAAATACACTTATTTTTACATAAAAAGTAAGTCTTGAAGAATAGAAGCTCGTAAATATCAGTAAAAGATCTTAATCAGTACGTGGGCACGCAAAAACATATGGACAAAGTTTTAAAATATGCGAATTCTTATTTTGAAGTATAATCTGGCTTCTGGCTAGCGGTTCTTAAACTTTCGAGTGGCTGCAGTAGCGTAGTGGACAAGGTAACAGACTCGTGACTGGCGTGTCATGAGTTCCAGCCCAGTACCACTGAAGACGCACCTTAAAGGGAGCGATGCACGTTAAACCTGTCGATAGCTCAAACTTCCTCTCGCTGTTGTGGTGTGGTAGTTAGGAGAGGGGTGCCAGCTCAATTTCGTCACTTGACCATGGTTCAAAATTACGAGGTCCGTCGCCGAAAGCCCTCGTTTTGGCTGAGCGGTGTGATGTTACATTCACTCACTCACTTAAACTTTCCGATCGCCGCGGCCCCCCCTTCATGTATCCCTGAAATCACTGACCCCTAAGATTTTAACAACACATGGCTGAGTGATTTTCAAAGTCCTTCAATTATCCTGACTGCTTTTGCTACTTATACAGACTTTTTTAACCTTCTTTTTTTTCCCTTAAGAAAACAATAAACATCTTTAATATAATATATATATATATATTAGGTTACAAAAATACTAATTTCAAATAAATACATAAATAATTGTGCAAATAAAAAAAATGAGAAGGATGGTGCTGTGCATTATTTTACGAGTGTTGTTATATATCATGTGTAATATTTGAAAATCGGCAGTCTGACCAATCAGCAGACCTTTCAAGAATCTATAAAAGAGGGAAATCTTAACCATAAATAAGAGACCTTCGCGGACTCGCTAGAAAGGTTCTGCCCCCCCCCCTCCAGGGGCCCACGGACAACAGTTTAAGAACCGCTGTTCCAGATTATAGGTTCCTAACTTGGTACCTATGGACTGCTGGTGGTCCTTGTGACTGCTAAAGGGTCTGTGGAAAACTAAAATTAATTTGGGGGTGCGTGGACTGTTAGGAAGTTCGCGAAAGGCTTGATATATATAGTAAAAATATTTGCAATCCATTTATATTATTGTGAAAGTTAAAATAAATAAGCCCATTGACTTTTACGTGTCAAAAAATTTAGATTAAAACTTAAAAATTTTAGAATAAATTTTTTTTTTATAGTTACGTATATAAAGTATCAAACGGTGGAAGTCGGATCGATCGTGGCTGCGGCTGTCTATACTGTTGAATTTAGGAACTGAATCTCGCTGCTAACAAAGCAATAATTTTTCTAAAATATTATACGCATAAAAGAGTCGTACATATAATCTACAGTTTTGTTTTTGTTTTGTGCTCAATCCCGATATGTGAAGGGAATGCAATAATTTTTCTTAGTTTTAATCAAAAAGCAACATCATTCATTGTATTGTTATGAATATAACCATCTCACTGAAAAAAATAGGGGTGGAGGCAGTGATGTAACGAAGAATATTAGCCCCCCCCCCGCAAAGTCAGGTTTTGGGCTCCTAACCGGATCTTACAAAGGATTGCAAGATCAAAACATAACAAAGGCTTTGGGCCTCTTGAATTCTGGGCCCACCCGCGATGCGGGGGTGTACGTTACGCCACTGGAGGGGTGACGGGTGTATATTTTATTGCAAAAGTTTTATAATTTATATGAATATTACTTTTGAAACCACAATGTTTTATTTATACTTTATTTTTATGTTTATATTCACCATTCATTACATCAAAGTTAAAAATTCTTAATTTTTCTATTATGCATTGATATGAGTTATTTCACTTGAGGGGAGGGTCATGGCTAAGTTTCTGGTATAAACAGGGGTCCATGGGCACAGTTTGCTTGGGAAGTACTGTTCTAGACTTTCTTCCATTGCTTACAAATTTTCGCGGAAGGACATAAATTCTTTAAAAGGAAAAAAGAAAAACTATTTTAAATATATTTTTACTTAAAAAGTCAGAAATGAATTTTAATTGCAACAGTTTTGTTTGCTATCTGTTTTAACAAGACCATTAAATTGGAATGTAGTTTGTTTTTCGTGTACAAAAGAAAAGACACAATCATTAACTTTCTTCATCACTTTTCATCCATCCGAGATGTAAAACTTAAAAAAAGTTGGTGTTTCTACAGGTCTCGCTCTCCCCCTCTTCGCAGTTTCACAACCCATCGCTTGCTTGTTGATGCTCGGGCCGATTATTCTTCACGCTAGAGCAGTGGTGGGTTACGTATTTAGAAGATCGTTTTAAAGCTCCAAGGATCCTATTGTCAGCGAGCCCCTCCCTTCCAGTTTATTTCCTTGCTCCAGAGAAGCGACGCAGAAATTTTATTTTTCTCAAATCCACATCTCTGGCTCGGCCTTTTTTACTTGTATTTTGCTATAGAGTAAAATATATATATATATATATATATATATATATATATATATATATCCGTTTTTCTGCTTAGTTACTATTCAGAATTTAAAAATTAAACAACATCGTTTGTTGGCTTGTTAGAAAATTGCGATTTTTGAAACTTGTATTTCTAGGAAGCGAATTCATCCCTCCCCTACTTGTTAAGGATGTTGTATTGCGAGTTGTTGTTGAAATCGTTTTGGTAGTTTTCTGCAAGAATAAATATGTATGTTTTAGATTACCAGTGATGCGCTTAGTTCACCAATAGTCATATTCAAAAGTTAAGATCCAAATTGGTTCTCGTAAGGCTTTTTTTTTTAGAATTATCGACTGGTTTTCTCCATAAAGAAGGGGAGGAGGAGGAAAACAATACTTCAGAATTATAAATCTTTTATAAAGTTGTGTGACGTTTGAGACAAATAAAGGTAGCGTGATATTGGTTAATTAAAATTTAAGTTTTATTACGTCACAGCTATTATTTATAGATTTACATTGAAGTTATTAACTTAGTATTTAGATTATTAGAGTCCAGTTCTGTTGTTTTCTGAGGGAGGAGTTTTGTTGGCATCTGTCTTCAGCGAAGTTTTCACTGCATCTCCTCTTTCTCTCTTGGCCCTCTCTAGGGTTCGGGAACATCGCAGGCGGCTTTGTTCATCCTCGGGTTGCATCCAGTATGTCGCGGGATAGAGGGTTCCTTGTGGTGTCGAAGGTTGCCAAGACAAGCCGCGCAATATTTTAAGGGTTCAGGTGTCAATGCACGTGTGGTGACCATACTCGCAGCTGTGTGGCGGGAACGTGTATTGACATTAAATGTTACATCTGATGATAAGATAGGAATCAATTTTAGTGATAGTATAAGTTTATGTAATTGTGCAGTGTTCATTAAAACAATTTTGCTGTGTTTGCTTAGTATTTTTTTCGTCCCTTTATATTTTTATATTAATATTTTAAATATAGATGCGTTTTAAATATATTTCTTTACGCATTGTAACATTGTGTGAGTATACTGGTAGCGTAGGGTTTTCTTCCCAACGAAGAGGCCGTTTTAAACCCAAAATGGTTTATTATTTCACAGTACACACATTTAAAAACACTAAAAAACATTTAAATTCTTTAAACATTCCGACGTACTCACGAAGTTCTCGCTCCGCCTTTTTCTCTTTCTTCTTCTACTACCTGTTGCCATTCGGCACTAACTGAACTTAGCGTTGCTGTTGCGCCTTCTCACCAAAAGTGTCTTCCGTCCTTGATTGGGCTAGTCCTTCAGTCCTTTACAGCATTACTTCAATGAGATGGGGGAAAGAAAAAAAAGATAAAAATTCAAAAAAGAAAGAGGCATTTAATTTATTTGTATTACTTTTTTTATAATGTGTATTTTATATTCAATGTGTTATTGTATTAATAGTGAGATGATGAACAATAGCATGGTGTAAGCGTCCAATGAAATTCTACAATCCGAGTTAAATTTTCAATTTTAAGTAATGAGGAAGTGTTTATTAACGTCGCACTATAAAGCAACACGAGGGATATTGGTGACGGACCTCGTAATTTTGAACCTCGAAACACGTTAGGATGACCCTTTGGCTGGTGCTCACCTTCTCTAAACTACCGTACTACGCCAACGGGAGATCTTGAAGCCTCGACTTATTTAGCATGCACCAGCCCCTCTATCCGGCGGGTTTTCAGTGGCACCAGGGCTCGAACTCATGATACACTGACCATGAGTTCGTTACCACCATTACTAGGCTATTGCGACCATTTTAAATGATGAGAGGGGGGGGCAGTGGCGTAACGGGGAGTAATAGCACCCCCCCCCCTGCAAAGTCAGGTTTTGGGCCGCAAGCCGGGTCTTACAAAGGGTACGCACTTGGGATCAGTCAGGCTGGCTTTGGGCCCCCTCGAATTCTGCCCCTGCGTTGCACCACAAGGGGGTCCGGCCCCCCCCCCCCAAAGCCCTTGAATTTTTTCGATTTATGATAATCCTATATATATAAAAATATATATAACATAAAATTTAATTAAGTACTTGTAATTAACAATTTATTTTATTAATTAATGCTAGTTATTAATTCAATAATTTAGTTTTTACTGATTTTTGTAAACAAAATCAGAAGAATCAATTGGTGTAATTGGTGTTGTCTTGAGGTATGATACGAGTTGTGGGACTTTCTACAATGGACTACCCCTTGAAAAATTTTTGTGTGCGCTACTGCCTGAAGTTATACTATGCGGTTTCATTCAATGGTTAAATCTTTAAATTTTATTTTTCTCACATCTATTGAAAATACTGCACATTTTTTTGTCTACTATGAAAATTTCTTTCTGATTTAATGTAAAAAACACGAACGGAACAGGATCCTTAAGCTGCAATCCAAAGTTATTTAAAAATTGCGATAAAAAATATGTCTTTAAAATAATTATATCAGTTAAGTGTTCATTTTTTTAAAAAAATATTTCTTATATAAATGTTTGAAATGTCATAGAATATCATCTAACGACAGCGGGATCAAATCAAACAACTTCTTTAAAAAAAATAAAAAAAATATGTATTTTCTTTTAATTTTTCTTTATCTTCCTTTCAACTCTATCCGGACATGAGGATTCTCGTTCAGAGGGGAGAGGAAGAATCAATTTAAGACTCTGAGCTCGGTTAAGATTAAGCAGCAATACAAACTACAAAAGAAAGCAAAATTAGGTTCCATTCCGTCTTTCCTGAATTCCATGCCTTCCTAGAATGGAACTTGGCATTTCGATATACAGAAAGATGGCGCAATTTTCTTCAAGGGTGGTTGGAGTGATTTCTTTTCTGTGAAGCGGGGTGATGGACGATTGACGGGTGCATCCGCGTGACAATATACGTCGGGCAGACGGATTTTTATGGTCGATTCTGGCGAGGTTTTATATCTTGTCCAAATAGGAAGGCCCTTTCGAGTGTCTTGCTGAGAGGAATATAGTGTTTTTTTTTAAAGGTTGTTCTCAGTGGGTTTGTGCAGATAACTGTGATTTGGGGAGGATATGGGATTGTATTTTATACCTACTCTATAACTTTGAAGAATAACGGTAGAATACTTGTGTGCTTGAAAAAACCCTTTTTTAATTGAAAATTACTGGTTTTAAAAACACACGAGACCTATAAGTAGACATGATGGTATCGGAATAAATTTGTCGGAATAGGCATTGACTTTTTGTATTTAAAGTTCTTGTGAATCGCGATTTGGCAGTGTCCCTGTAGCGCGTTGGACTTCTAATCCAAAGGTCGTGCATTCGTATCTCACATTAGATGGCCTAATTTCTGTGAATGTGCTTTCTTTTTTACAATACTATTTTATTAGAATAATTAAATTTAATTAATGAATAAACAGTAACAAACAATACAAAATAGTCAAACACCATATTTTGAAAGGAAAATGTGGAAAATTGCAAGGAAAATCACTTTTTATTTTGCCACTTATTATTGTGATTCTGTGTCATATGTATATACATATTTATATTAAATGTAACTATTCAACAAAAAGTAACTAAAATAAAATTTTTATTTGTTAACTGAAGTAGGAATTGAGGAATTATTTCATATTACTTGTTTTTGTTAGATTATAACACGCATGAAATAAGTAATGATGATGAATATATTTTTGTCGTAATAACTCATGGCATGATAAAGTCATACATCTTGCAACTGTACATTTTTGTCTCTATATTCATAGTTTTTGTTAAGGGAACCAGGACAAGTGTAAAATGCCAAAATTAAGACCCTTTCTTTATAAGACATATATTTTTTAAAATTTCCAATAGAGCTTAGATATTTTACGTTCTTAATAAAGATAATTTAATTATTCTGTAGAACTACAAAAATAACTTTTTAGTTCAAAAGTTTTTTTCCCCTTCTTAATTTAAGTAGTACATAATTTTTGAGAACTCATAATACATACTTATGTTTAGGTACCATTTTTTTTAAAAAGTATCTTTTTTATGCAAAATATTTCTTACACATATATAAAACAATACACAAAAGACAGTGAACCTATTTTTTAGTGAAAATTTAGTATAGTTTCTTTAAAAAAATTATGAAACTTTGAAATTTGGAAAATTTCTATTTTTTTGCTTTTTTTATGGATAAAACCATTTTTAAAAATTTAGGCACTACTTAAATAGAAAAAAAATTAGGTTCACTATATGCATAGGCATCTTGTATAGAAGTATAAAAAATCTGGAATCTTATAGTGCAATAGTTTTTTTTTAAAATGTACCTAAATACAAAAAAACTTTGCTTTTTGAGAAAAAGTGGGGAAAAAAATAAGGGTCAAAAGGGGCGTGGTCATTTGTTTACACTTTTATTTTTCATATTTTAGGGCTATTTTATCAACAAACATATAAGTATTATACATTTTTAGGTTCAGAAAAATATGCACTATTTTTTAGAACTAAAATTGAAAAATCGATTTTTTGAAAGTATATGATGTCCTGGTTTTCTTAATGAATTGAATTAAGAATTAAACCCCGAAACTGTGACTCATATTCTCGGAGAACACGGCAACAAAGCCCCACAAAGAAAGCGAACTATCAATAGAGTCACCCTTTCTCTGCGCTAAACGATTGGAGAGACGGTTCTAATGAAAACTCATGTACCAGCAGATCAGATTCGTATCAACAACACACCTTATCTGATCCTCTGAAGCAAAAGGCGGAACGGAAAGCGATGGCGAGGCCTTGTTTTTGAACATCGCAGTGCTCTTCGATAGAATCACCAGTAGTATAACCCGACAGGAATAACTTCCCATTATAATTAGTATGACTGACAGTGCGTTAAAGCATGCAAAACACTTCTCATTGCAAAGTTAATTTGTAATCATCGTTGAATGAATTGCGAACTGAATTTAGACGATTAGTTCGTCGACGAAGATTCTCACGCTCTCTTTCGGTGTGATTGTTCGTAGTGAAAAAGAAAACGGGTTTTTTTAATTTGTTGGAATGTTTGATTTATTTAAGAACTATATGTTTTTATTTGCTAAATTTATATAAATAGAAGCTTGTTGTGTGTTAAAGTCTTACACTTCCCATAGGAAGATAAGAAGAAAATCATGCATACAATCTAAAGTTATTACGATGTTAATTTAAATTTTTTTAATTATTTCGTTTCAAAACGTTTGGGAAATGTTAGCTACGAAAAACTAAAAAAGAGAAATATTTTAACTGCTGTATAGATAGATCGTTTCAACTTTCTTTGGGAATAACTCATTGTTACGCTTCT
The DNA here is from genome assembly GCA_019973975.1 of Trichonephila clavata. Taxonomy (NCBI): domain Eukaryota; kingdom Metazoa; phylum Arthropoda; class Arachnida; order Araneae; family Nephilidae; genus Trichonephila; species Trichonephila clavata. The sequence goes on along the minus strand of BMAO01027680.1, from coordinate 9,055 downwards.
TTTGTCTCATTGTAGTTTTTTCAATCTTTAAAGTATTTCGCTCATGTTTGGAACTTTCTTTTAATTGCTGTGTTTAGAATGTTTGAAAAAATCATACTTAAACATTAATCTTTTAATTTATGTATTGTTGTCTTTAACCATTTAAAAACTTTCTAAATTACTTTATTATTTTTATCTGACTCGACAATAAAAAGATTATCAATGATTTTTAAAAATGCTTTTAAAGAAGCAACTTAATGTAATACATTATTTGAATCTTCATATTAAACGAACATGAATATAATCGACAGTAGCGCACACAAAATTTTTCAAGGGGGGGTCCATGGTCGAAAGTCCCCCAACTCGTATCTATACCTCAAGACATCACCAACTGATTCTTCTAATTTTGTTAACAAAAAACAATAAAAAATAAATTATTGAGTTAATAATTAGCATTAATTAATAAAATAAACAAGTACTTAATGAATTATTACAAGTACTTAATTAAATTTTACGTTATATATATGGGTTATCATCAATCGAAAAAAACTCAAGGGCTTTGGGGGGGGGGTCCGGACCCCTAGGACACCCCCCTTGTGTGCGTCCCTGATAATCGACCTTCATTTTCTACTCCGAATGTTCCTTGGATATAACTTATTGAAATTCGCTAGTACTCGTATTGTAAAATTTTATTGAGAATATTTTTTAGTTTATACTGTACAAATTATATCTTCGTTTGACTTAAGTGATTTTACAAAATTTGGACAACAGTTATTTTATTGTTAATTTATTTCTGAATAATTACTTGTTTATTTTCATCATCTTATTAAAGAGCTTATTTCAATGCAAAAGCTAATTACAATACTCTTTTTGTTATTTCAGTTGCCCGCCTATGTTCGTCGGCGAATACTGCCAACATTTAAATCCTTGCCACACCGGACCCGGACCTAGATGTCAGAACGGAGGAACTTGCAATGTGGAAATGAGTGTGACCAGTGGTCCTACCTTTTCATGCTCTTGTCCAGTGGGGTACTCCGCGTCCCTTTGCGAAATTGCCGTCCAGAACAGTTGTAACAGCAACCCGTGTCTTAATGGAGGGACCTGCACTCTAGTCACCCTCACGAATTACACCTGTTCCTGCGCTGTTGGATACAGGGGTAAGAATGGTTTATAAAACTTTTTAGGGGGGGATTTAAGTGTCTGTCAATAATTCTTCCCGACTTTTCTTTTGTATTGTGTAATGACGAGTTGTTTGATAACCCTCGAAAGAGGAGGATGACTTATTGCGCGATAAAAAAACATTGGATTTTTTGCTTCTTTATGATTATTTATACATTTTAGGCGTTACAACCGAAATCCACTTTCAAAGATTTAATCGTAATTTCACGGAAATGAAGGGATTTTCCTCGGGAATTCCGTGAAATCCTTTCAGCTTTTCTTAGCTAGTGAAACTATCTAGTGGTTGGTGACAAATAGCAGGGGAAAAAAACAACTAAATAAGCTTTTGTGGAGTAATACTTAAAGATTAATAGAACGACTTAGGAGGTTCTTTACTTTTGACAGTTTGAAAGAAACCATAGAACACCACCTTTTTTTTTGTAAAGATATAAACTCGCTCTCGCGTAAAGCATGCCAATAGTTGAGCTATTTTACCATGTTTTTATCAACTCGCTTTCTTGTCTGTCCGGGTTGAATTTTGTAATTGATTTTAAACTACCCGATGAGCTAGAGACTTGAAATTTGGACCATAGCTCAGAGGTAGATAGATGGCAATGCATGAAAATGTTTTTTTTTTTTTCAAAAAAAAAAAAAAAAAAAAAAAAAAAAGCTCTAGTCTGAAATTCGGGCCCCCGATTTCGACAGGGGCCCCCGTAACTTCGGAACTTAGACGAATTTTCACGAACAAAGACTACCTGTCGATAGCACGGGTCGAGTTGCGTCTACGTATTCAATTTCGTGGCCCTGGGGTCAAAGAGGCTCCCCCCCCACCTGGTTATTATGTTTTTATTAACTCGCTTTCTTGTATGTAAGTCTGGGTGGAATCTTGTAATTGATTTTAAACTAACTTCCCGATGAGCTAGAGACTTCAAATTTGGACTATAGCTCAGAAGTGAGTGGCAATGTATGAAAATGGTTACAAAAACATGGCACATAAAAAAAAAATTTAGGAAGAAATTTTTTTTTTGATACATTTAAAAGCCTTTTGAAGAGCAGCAGTTAATTTCCCCTTATCTAATTGACAAAACTTTTAACAGATCAAGACTAAACGGAGTCTTTCCCGCTGTATTTTGTCCCCATTTAGGTGAAGGTGTATTGTGTTTTGGAATTAGATTTCGTTTCTTGCGTTACAGTTATACTGTTATGCCTTAAGGAAAATTTATGCAAAAAAAATGCATTTCAGAGAAAATGTTTATGAATTTTTTTCTTTCGGTTATCTTCCTTCTCAAAAAATTCCGGTCATTCAAGAAAAAATAATAAAGTAATCTGTATACTCCACTGAGTGCACAGCTTAAAACGAGTTAATAAGTTCCAGTCGCTGTCATATTATGGTATAAAAGATTGTATCGCAGTTTGTCATAGATGGATGGCACTAAAGCTGATATGGGCGCTTAGAGAAAAATGTAAATTACCCATTCAAACTCCTGAAAAATATCTTAATTTTATTTTCTTGTATATCAAAATCTACACGCCGCATTTTTCTGAATAACTTCGTTCCATCTAGCGGTGTGGTAACAGATTATAGTTTACCCTTAAACTTTAGGATGATTGATACTGACTAATTGCATCTTCATCCTTTGCATATTCAAAATTCTTGTAATGAATCATTCTTAGGGAAAAGGAGGAAAAAGCGTAAAGTCACATGTGTCTGAAGTTTCTTGTGTTCCTTCATATTGCTATGAAGGATATCGGTAATGGGACTTTAATTCGCATCAGAACCCCGAAGCTAATGTCAGGAAAGGTACCCCCTAGTAGCGAAGTACCGCTGAGTGTCGTTGTATGATTGATGTCGATCTCTCATTAGGCTGTAGGAGTCCGTAGCAAGATGATGTTTTGTCGGAAATGACCTTGTTTTGGGAAGTATAACGTATTCCGAATTTCCCGTGGGAAAAACGAGAAATAGGAAATAGATAGTTGTTCTTATTTTGTATATTTTGCTTTCATCTAATATTCCGTCAAAGTCATACCATACTGTCATGTGATGTTTATTTTCTTTAAAAAAAAAAAAAACTAATTACAATAAATGTAAAAAATGTTTATATTTTTCATTTCTTTTTCTTTCTTGCAGTTGATAAATTTTATATGTTATGCAAAAGTTTTAAAATGGAGCTACATTTATGTTTCAATGTATTTTCCTTTATTACACACACTCGCTCACTTTCTGTCTCTCACTCTCACATAAACACATATTCCCCTCTCACACACACAAACACACACTCTCTCACACACACTCTCCTCCCTCTCTCACTCACTCCCTCTCTCTCACTCACTCCCTCTCTCTCACTCACTCACTCCCTCTCTCTCACACACTCTCCTCCCTCTCTCACACACACTCACTCTCACTCACTTTCACTAATTCACTCTCTCCCTCACACACACTCCCTCACACTCTTTCCCTTCCTCACTCACATTCCTCTCACTCTTTCCATCACTCACTCCTCTCTCTCTCACACACACACAGTTTTCTTTCTTTTGGAAAAACATATTTAGTTGAGTGAGAAACGAAAATTCCATATTCCTCATTTCCCCCCATAACCGACATATTACAGTAAAACCGAATAAAATCTGTATTGATTAAGTACATTTTTTTTTTATTTTCTCACCCATGATTTCCGATCAAATGCCACTTTTGCTATATTTTCGTAGAAGAAATTGTCATAAATAATTTAAACGTGTGTATTTCATGATAACATTTATGGAACGTTCAGTAAGATTATCTATCTACATTAAAATAGAATCTTCTGCACTATTTTTTTCTCATTATCGAGTACTTTTATATTCAGAAAATGTTATTGTATTGTCATCGTGTATTAGTTGAATTTATATATATTTTTTACATCTAAATTAAACAGAGCTGCTAGTGTTAGAATTTTATCACTATCTTTCACTTCTGGCTGATTTCTGTTAACAGCTGTAGCGACTATTTTTGAAATAAAAAGAATTACTTTAAAAAAACTAACCCTAAAATAAACCGAAATATACTGATATTTCAACATTGCAATCAACGTTTTTCAAACTATGAAGTACAAAATGTCCCGATGATAAAAACATCATCTAACGATAGGGAAAGGACAGACATCTATTAACAATAGCTTTAAAAAAAACTGTATTAAAACTAACGCAATCCTTTTAACTTTCTGAACTTCTTCACTTGGCACTCCCATTGCTGATTATAATCAAAGCAGAACTTCTTTTATTATCAGTGAGCTTAATCAACTGTATAACCAAGACCCGTCTTGAAAATGTCGCCGCTGAGATTAATTCTCCGGTGGACTAATAAACGATTAGGCACTGCACCTTGCACATAAACCCATTGGTCTCGGTCTTTTCAGTAAGCCAGCGATATCCAATTAAATAACAGGATTAATTGCGGAGCCTTTTTTTTTTGTGTGTGTATGCTGTCCGTAACGAGCTTGTGAAGGGATTGTAACACGAAATTGAAAAACCGACTCTTGTGTTCTCCGTAACCCTGCCTGGGGTCGATGAACATTGAATGCGTGGAATTCATGCTTCGTAATTAATGTTCGAAAGCTGCTGCTGTTACATGAGAGAAAGGACCGGAGTGTGGTGGTGGTCCTGGAAAGGGCTTGTTTGGAATGAAGTGGTATATTCATGAACACACAATTATGGAGGAAAATAATTTGGCTCGTATTTCATGTCGTGATGCGGTCAGAAACACGTTTCTTTGACATTTGCATGGTCTGGGAGCGGAGGACATTTCAAGTTATTGGATGCTTATTGTTTTAAAGGGCTTATGGTAATACTGATGATGTTTTCTGTCGTCGTATAAGAATCGTCAATCGTGTTTATGTCCTTATTAACTCGTGTTAAGGTAACCCCGAGTCAAAACAATTGTCCCCCCCCCCCTGCATTAGACGATTACTTTTTTATAAGTCTTCTTTTTTAAATATTCGTTTTTAAAAATTACATTTAATGATTATCATAAAATAAACAATTATGATTGCAAATGGTATTAGATATCTTTGTTTTTTCATAAGTTTTTATTAAACTACGTAAAAACAGACATTTAATGCCATTTGCCATCATAAAGATTAAAATCTCTTAATGATGTTTTTGGTTTGATTAACACTACATAAAAGTACTGAAAGAGCCAGTTTGTTTCTTTTTCTCTCTCTACATGCATGTATTCAATTAAAAATTTCTTTAAAAATAAATTATTTTTTATTTTGAAAATAGATACATTCTTATCCATGTAGGAGTAAAAATCTCATTTTAAATATATTTATTTTATAGAAATGGTTGTGTTTCTTTAAACGCGAATCTCTAATTGAAATTTTGTAAAATGATTTTTCTTCCTATCTTAAGGTGATATGGTACCATCTTCACAATTTTTTTATTTTTAATATTTGACATTTGGTTTTAATTGTATTTCATAAAGGTTAATATTTAATAATAATTCCATACAAAAAATTTTTTAATTCGTTGCAAAAAGTTTGTAAAATTAAAAAAAAATTTTAAAGCGTTTTAAAGCATTTTTTAAATCCTTAAGGCTTTTTTAAATGTATTTCTTTTCTTTCAAATTTTTTTATCTAAGTACCTTATAATATACTACATAAAACTGTGCATGGGGTTTTTTTCTGCTGCTGCTCTTTAATTTTTATTAATTTTTTTTATAGTTAAACTTCCAAAAATTCCCCAAAAAACATTAATTTTGATTTTGAAATTTTTTAGAAAAAGTACTTAACATGTTAAAGCTAATTCTACGCACTGTTTTACAAAACATACATTTCAGAACATGTATAAAAAATTTCAAACTCATACTTATATTATCAAAAAAGTCTTAGGGTGTTGAATAACAGTACATGTACAAAAATTCAACATGGAGAAATATGAGTTTGAAGTTTTCATTCCATGAATAGCATGATATAATATTCATCGAATAGTCTGAAACTTTTATCAAATGTTAATTAACTTATTCAAAACTGCTTACCATAAAAAAGTGCACAAATGTAGAACAATTAAACAGTATACTGTCATAATGAATATATAGAACAAAACGAATGAAAGATCAATATTTCATAAAACTTTATCTTAATAATTATAATAAAAAATAAATACACACACTTCAGAGCTAATTCCATACTCAGAGTTTTTGCACAACATGTACAAAAGATGTTTATGCCTTTATTTTTTATTTCCATGATTTTAAAAGCCTTCGCATGTTAAATATTGTACACGAATGAAAGCAAAATCAAATAACAATTTATAGGTAAAATACATCAAAATCTAAGAACTGTATATGTACATTTGTTTAAATAAATATCTTAAAATATTTTAATAATAAAAGTGTTGAATCTCGCACACATGGGATATATATATATATATCACCAAAAACAAATACATAAAAATGGGAGAGTTTTTCTATTCTTGCGAATTAGATTTTTAATTATCTGAGTTATCAAAATGAAATTTAGTACTTGTGCTTTGGAAGAATCCGTTTTGAAGTTTTAATTTCATTCGTGATAATATCATAAAAAGCACGCACAACTTTTAAATCTTGACCAAATCCATTTGATCTTAGAGTAAAAATTTCTCAAACTAGAATTTTTGCATGAATTGCACAATTCTTTCTTAAAATGATTTATTACTGCATATTTAATGTCAATCTCATTGATGCGCATTAGAAAAATAAAATTAACTCATTTTTTATCAGACTCTTTTCTAGCAGATAATTTGAAATGTAGGCGTGGTAGTTGCTGTTTAGCATCAAACATTGCTCCATTACTTAATGAAAAATGCAGGTAAAGCTTTGAAATTTTACAGGCATATTTATAAAGATTCGGGGTATCAAATAAGCCAATAAAAATTTTTTTCGACAGTTTAATGATTTTTAGATTTAATGATTTTTGATCGCTTTAATATTTTTAACTTTCATCATTGCAATTTATTTGATTCAAAACACGCTTTCAACCTTTTTATTTCGGATGGGTTTTTTTTCAAGCGGATTTTCGCATATATGTGTTTTATATAGAGAAAATCGATAAATCAAAATTTGTGATTTGGGCCCTACGGATGAGTATTTGACGCTTCCATTTGTACAATAGCACATCTCTTTATATAAAAATGGATGTTTGTATATATGACCTCGCTTTTTACTCCAACACCGTTCAATCTATCACTGTGAAAATTGGCATGAATATGTATTTTTTTGTGGAGAAGGTTTTTGTGCTATTCTCTTTGTTGCAGCTCTCCACTAGGTGGCGCTATAGCATATCAACTTCTGTACCGTTCAATCAATCGCCAAGTTGCGAACTTTGTCGCCAAAAATTAGGCCAACTTGGCTGTATCGCCAACATTTCGCTATGTTTCCATTAAATCGCCGTTACGGCGTTACTCTTGCGAGTATTACAATTTATCATAAAATAAATACAACAGAAAGTAATATTAACGTGTTACACAACTAGATGTAAATCATTTGAAAACTATTTTAAGCATTCATTACACAAAATTTGTACAATGTGTTACTTTTGCTGAGCAGAGATCAGCTTAGGAAGGTGTTTTTCAAAATTCAATCCACAAGTGAGTTACGTGGGCGTTATAAATAAAAAAAAAATCCTTTATATCAGCTATTAGACCTACAGACTAAAAATTTGACAAATATGATATTTTGTTCAGCTGAGATATATATACAAAATATTTTTTTTTGTTCAATTTCCAATTCACGTAAAATTAACTCATTAAAAACTTCTTTATCCTTCAATTTGTATTGTTTAATTTTTTGATTCCCTGCTAGTACAATGTATAATTGTTGTTTTGCTTTGAAGGTCGCCATTGCCAATTACCAGATCATTGTGCATCTCAACCCTGTAGAAACGCCGCGTCATGTCATTCCTTGAAAGATACTTACCGTTGTACTTGCGCCCGAGGATTCACTGGTACTAACTGTACCACTGACATAGACGAATGTCGGCAAGATCTCTGTGTCCATGGAAGGTGCATCAACACCGTCGGATCGTACAGGTAACATTAAAAAATAGTGGTTTTTTTTAAAGTTTTTTTTTTTTTGCATCTTTCTTCATTTCTAAATTATTTGTACATTTCTTTTCAGGTGCAATTGTTCTCCAGGATACACCGGACTTAACTGTGATTCTCAATACATTCCATGTGATCCTAGTCCATGTATTAATGGAGGAACATGCAGACAAGTTGATACTTTCAACTATCAGTGCTCCTGCCCTCCTGGTAAGTATTTAGCTTATTAATAGTAGGTTTGGTCTACTTAAATAGAACATATATTCACTTCATCACGGACAGCTACGGATGAGCCTTAGATGAATTCTATTCGATGCCGTCCTGTGTTTTCGGCTAAGGATTTATTTCATTTTGAACTTAAAAAAAATAATGATTAAGAAGCCCACATTTTAAAAGACTATAAAAATAAAATATTATTATAATACATAAAATAAATTTAAAATGTTCCTATCTGCCACTGAAAAAAACTTTTAATTTATTTTCTTTAACATAAATATAGAACCCCCCCCCCAAAAGCATTGAAAATAAATCGAATTATAAGGGAAAGTACGTAGTATTTTATTTTTATTTTGTAAAATACAGTTTTGAAATCGATATCAACACGAGTTATTCTGTCATAAGAAGTTGAAAAGAAACGCAGAATTCTTTATTTTACAAAAAAAATCAGGGTTGTATCACTGATACGGCCCCCAGGCTTTAAGGCCCCCAAAATGCATAACCAAAACATTGTAAAATGTAAAGACCGCCCTCCCCAAAAGCCGTCAAGGATTCGGATACAAGGCCCACCCAGGTCCAGCTACGCCAGTGTAAAAAATCGTAATAGCATTTCGTAATTTTATTTTAATGAAATTTATTGGCAGTAAGT
>BMAO01027679.1:0-21025 GCA_019973975.1 Trichonephila clavata | reverse complement strand
AATTAATTGAAATACAGATGAACAGCAAAGCTTCTTTAATATTATTCAGAGATTTATATGCAATGTATACAATGCCGGTAATGTAATTGATGTTGATGCCGCTCGACTTCAAATGTTCATCGACTCGTATACAGTCTCTGATGTAAAAGAAGCTTTTGACCGAAAGAAGTTGCGAAAGTTTGACGCTAGCAATCTACCACCTTGCAAAAGCGAGCTATTGCAGCAGTTTCTGCAAGCAAACTATATATGTACCATTTGGAACAATGCTCATCTGAAAACTCCAACCACATATCAACCAGCCAATAATGGCTGGATATTGGAAAATAATAAATACCACTTTAAATGGTTTGAAGGGGATCAACTACCAAGTTATGTGAGTGATTCCTCAAACTCAATCAGGTATGTAATTATTATGTCTAATTATTGTACATAATTTTTTAATTATTCATAATTGTATAAACTTGCTTAATTTTTATCAGAAACTGATGGAGAATGCGATATTGATGAAAATCAAACAACGGACGGGAGTAGTAGTGACGAAGATGGAAATATCGACGACAATGATGAAAGTTTTAGAAGTGATAAATATTTTTTACATGTAATAATACTTTTTTGTACTTAGTAATAATAAAATAAAAAAGCAGTTAAAGAGACTACCGATAGAAGTGAAAACTTATAACTTTTAGTATTAAAATTTGAAATTTCATAATGTTTGAATTAAAATTATCAACATCAATCTGGTTTTCACATCTATTGACACTCCGAGCAACTACTAAATGCATGTTTATATGGTTTTTATTTTTCAAATATATTACGGGCTGTACAAGATAATGACGAAATATAAATAAAATTCAATTGAAATAACAATTAATATGCAATCATATTATTTATGGATAGTATTTATATTTACTTAAATTTCATGTACTTGATTTTAACTTTATTTTAATTGTTTCCATCATTGTCATCATTATCTTAACAATACTTAGACTTTTTATACTTTCAATTATTTTATTTTGTTCTAAAAAAGATACAATAGGCTTATAGTAACTAAAGTAAGAAAGGGAAATGTTTGATTCAAATTTATTTAAGTATCGCTTAAAAACCGCATCGATCTTCGTTTTATATTTTGTAAAATGTGTATCTGAATTTTCGATCATTAGACATATTTAAATTAAGTGTTTTATTTAGAAATTCAATTAGTGGTAGATTTTTATCATCTGCAAAGTTAATATTGAAGTCTCCACTTAAAATCATCAGTACATTGTCATATTTTTCGCCAAATCTCTTTTCGAGTATTTCAGAACCTTTTTTTTTTTTGTATAAATCATCACGTTTTCGAATAAAAATTGTTGTATCTGTCTCATACATTTCCAGGTGAAATATAAACGGCAACCATTAATATGTATTGCCCATTCTCGGAATCGCAACGAGCGATGCACAGTATATACACGTTGGACTTTTCACTAAATCCATTCAACTTCACTTATAAGATATACACAGCACTATACGTCAGCTGTATAGCTACAGATATACTGCTATAAGTATGTCGGTGGCGCGAACGCACGAGATTTCACCCATCCAGAAAGTGTCTAAGGAGAACAGCACACTGCGCGTGCGCCAGTCAGAGCATGTCGGTGACGCGAACCCATAAGATTTTCCCCTATCAATAAGTGCCCAATGCCGCTAAAGAAGTTTTCACTTCAATAATGTTTAAAATATAAGATGCTTATGAACGTAATAAAATTATTTTTTCATTGGATTTCTTAAGCGATCGCAATAGACTAAACACTCTATCTCACTCACAAAGGCTTGAATTGCTGTTGCGTTGTACTCGCGACAGCGGACTTTGAATGTGTCTGGCTAGATGAAAAAACCATTAAAACTGTCTGGCTTTTGGGGTAACATTTTTTTATAGGCCTCCAAGTAACATATATAAAATTCAGCTTTTATACTATAACGAAAGTTTATTTTATTTTTTTAAAGTTCAGGGGTGTCTGGCAGGGAGTTCTAACCATACTAAGTGTCCGGCAATGGATGACGTGATTTCTTATGTTATTCCGAAGAAAATATAAAAAAATTGAGCTTTATACTTTATAGAAAGTAAGGTACTATTTATACACCTTTACTACCTGTTACCTGCCCAAGTAACCACAATCCAAACTCCATACTCGCTGATCGTTCTTACCTGTGTTGGTGACATCCGTAGAAAAAACTTTCAGCTTTTATAAAATAACGAAGGTCTGGCGGTCGTGGGCTCTTGGGCTAATATATATGGGAACAATGATCATCTGTTCTTCGAATCGTTATGTAGAATAACCGACAGATGGCGCTACAAGATTCCCATTGTGACTAACAGTGTATGATAGCTTTTTTTTATTTTTTGGTGTGCGCGAAGTGTCAAATAGAAGGAAGTAATAACCGGAGAGTATAAAGGGAAGAACCAGGAAGAAATCTAAGGCAAGTGAGGTCAGCTAGGTCACAATATTGTTCTGCAATACGTTTCATCTCTTTTTAACCGAGCTGTATTTCTTTTTTTTCTGTTCCCTACATTGATTCGCATTTGCTTTGTGCCCAAAATAAAGCAGGTTATATTTTAACCCGTTGTGACGCTCGAGTTGCGAATTGAAAAGATGGATAAGTTCTCAACTTTTGTCTTGTTTAATTTTTCAATGGCGTCAAAATTCTTCAAAAAGAAAATAAAAATTGCAATTATGATAGATATTTTTAGTTTCTAACATGATACGTTGTAAAGAATGAATTCGATGAAAGATAAGAGCAACTGGCATCAGAAGTAATTAAAACAGGTTTGAGGTTCTTTTTTCTCTTTCTTTTCCAATTCCTACAATTAGTTCATACTTTCCCTGTATATATCTTGTTCAAATTTTCAATCGTTAATAAAATATTTTCTTTTCATCCATTCAAGTTAAAATACATTTTTTTAAACTTGTAGCGGATGACACTTGATACGTTAATACAATCTTTTCATATATTAATTCATTAATTAAATTGAAAAATGAATTAATAGTAAAATGCAAAAATAGTCCAATAGCATATATAAAAAAGGAAAACCGTTCCTTGTGTCCCCTGTAGTGCAATAGATAGCTCGTTGAGCTTCTAATCTAAAATTCATCGGTTCGAATCCCACTTGGGATGGGCTAATTTCTGAGAACGTTATTTTTTTACTATACTATTTTATTAGAATAATTTAATTTAATGAATGAACATCAAAACAAACAAAAAATAGTCCAACACAATATAGAAAGAAGAATGGAAAATTGCAAGGAAAATCGCTTTCTATTTTGCTATTTAATATTGTGACTGTCAAATGAAAAACACATTTATATTAATTGTAACTATTTCATAAAAGTAATTAAAATAAAATGTTTCTTTGTTGACCTAAGTAGGAAATGACTTTAAAATTTTTTTTATAATACTTGTTTAAATTTATTTTCATATTAAAATATTTTTCGCATTCAGTTTTAATCAGAGGGCCCACTATACAAACGACATCAGTAATTTTCGGCAATTAACACGTTTCGGATATCGAGAATTAATCTTTCTCGGATTGGAATTTTTTTTTATTTGAAAATTTATCGCTTCGTCATTTTCAACCTCGGTCAAGAGAATAAGACTACAATTGAGTTAGCACCCCTCCTCTCCCCCCCCCTCTTTCTCAAACTACAACACCACTCCAACGGGAGGACTTTAAGTTTCGACAGATTTAACATGCATCGGGTCCTCTACACAAAGAGGCCTTTCTTCACTGGCTGTTGCGTAACCATAACTGAGAAGGACTTGTATCAAAATTACTTAATTTCTCTTTTTTGGAAAACAGAAATGACCACATAATTGAAAATCATTTGAAAGTATCAAAATGTTTCACATGTTGGGCCACCTGTAGCTTGAGGCCTCTTATCACTCATTTGGCTGCTATAGCGATAGCTAAGCCCCTCGCTCTAGAATTCAAACTTATGACACTACGGCCACAAGTTCGAGACCATAATCACTTGGATACAGCAGCCATAAAAATAGGAGACTCCCACCCCCCTACAGATTGGTTACAGTCAAGTTCTGCTTTGTAACTAGGCTTCCTTGAGGCGGCCAGTATAATGCCTGTTCAGATGTCGACACCGTCATTACCGTGGTTCAGAGTTGTTTTTTTTTCTAATGGGCTGCGAATTGGTGTTTTACCATTGCAGACCTGGTATATTCCCCGAAAGTGGGTTCTCTCTTTTTAGTGCGGCACCATGTATACCAATCGGATACCAATCGTCCCTGGTGATTTTGATGCCCAGTTTCCCCCTACAAGGGAGGCATCTGAGCTCTGACGATGCAAACATGTACTAGGATTTTATTTTGCCGAGAGCACTCAAGCTAAACAGACACTTTAGGGACCTTTTAAATGCCATATAATCATACGACATGCAGCCGCCGTCGATTTTCTGCATCATGAAAATCCACTGACTTGTGCCGGGTCGAACCAACAACCTTGGATGCAGAAGACCAGCGACAAACCAACCACGCCACCCAGCGGGCATGATTTAAAGTTGATTGTGGTTTTGGGACAGTCAAACATATACAACCAGAAAATTCAAAAACCAAATAGATAAACTACAATGTCGTTGCCTTAATTTTTTTTTTTCCATTATGTAACCTAGAAAGTCGTGAAGCAGTCTTTTTAACGATTTATTTTAAAACACGTGCAATGACATATCTAAAACATCCCAGTCAATTAGTGTCATCATTGCACGTCATGCAATCCACATGATAAGTATATACATCAGCGAGTGAACTGAAAATGATACACAAGAATTTTAGAAATGCCTCTTTCAAGGTTAAAATAATTTGGCATGTACGATTCAGATAATGCTTTTAAGAGGATTTGCAGTAATGATAAATATTTATCTCCGTGTTCAATCTTGTTCGGTAGTCGGTAATCCTATTTAAAGACGAGCGACGAACGTTCGCTAATTGACGTCAATATGAAAATAACACAGTTTTAAGGATCAAAGAGGCGCTAAGAATAGAAAATTAAGTTCCACAGAGATATTTAAGAAAGCAATGATCCATGTTTATGTAAAAAAATCCAACAATATTCTAATTTGAAGCCAGGAAACACTATTATCTGCAACTCATCGTGCAGCTGAAGGTTTCTAAGCTTAAAATTACATATATATTCGTTGGAATCATTCTGAAGTTGCTGCTCCAACAAAACTGAGTGAAAAATTAAAAGAATAAAAACATTTTTCAGAATTTAATTTAAAAAAATAAATCCATTAACATATTCCCTTTCAAAAAATACTTTTATTTTTAATTTATTCAAAGCAAAAGTATATTTAAATGACATTTTTATAAAGTTTAATATTCCAATAATCGAACTTCATTGCACATTTAACATACATCTATCAAATATTTTAATACTGCTGCTTCATAACATTGTGTGATAATTACGAGGGATGATCAGAAAAAAAGGTTACAAGCCGCAGCATTTGAAAACTACATATTTTGGAGAAATTTTATTTCCATAGAATGGAAACAAATGGCATTATTTGTCATACAGCTGGTTTGCGGGTAGGTAGTTAAAGTTCCCAGATGGTTTAGGACGATTGAAATGACTAGAGTTTAGGAAATTGGTCTCATTTGGAAGTGCGAGCCATGATTCGATTTTTATGGGCTAAGAATGTGTCAGCATCTGTGAGAACAGAGCAGATAACATGTAGAGAAATGGTATCACTCTTTTCAGTCAGGCAAACGGGATGTCGAAAACCGTAATTTGGAAGGGAGCGGTCGGTCAAGTTCTTCAATGACAGAAATCAATTGAATTGAAGGAACCACGAATTGAAGAAATTATTCAAAATGATCGCCGGGTACTCGAGTGAAATCTCGTCAGAGCTGAAACTGAGCTATAGTATGCGTCGTTTCTGATGTACTGCGATATTCCATGACAGTGCTGTGAAAACATCCGCCGAGACCTGGATCAATGTGAACAGGGACCCGATTTCTAACAAGACGGGTTACAAAAGTTGTTTGTGCGTTCTGATAAATGCCTAAATAGACGTGTGATTATGTCGAAATGGGATAGGCACGTAAGCCTTTTAATCCCTTTTGTGTTTTCTGTCTATTGTTAATAAATATTTCTTTATTCGAATTCCAACTTTTTTTTCTAATCAACCCTCGTATATAGGGTTGGACTTTAAAGATTAAATTAAAAGTAGTAAATTCAGGGTTGGGTTCTCAATCAAGTCTCCTTTAGAGTAACCAATGTTTATTAATTTAAATTTGGTTACACAAAGACAACACATATCATTGACAAAAATAAGAGTCAAAGAACATGGTTGGTTTTATTCATGGCGACCACATACTTTCCTCACCAGGCATCTACTGAAAATATGTGGACGTTTGAGGTCGCTTCTGCTGCTTCGTATAGCCATTATGACAAGAGCGGTTACATATACTTTAATTTGTAAGAATTTAGAAAGGAACAATATTTTTAGTGACCTTAAACCACAAATCACACTTAAAATAGTGAAAATTTCCTTTATTAAGCGTTATTTTTTAAAACAAATAGCTCAAAACTGAAGAAAAAAATAACATGCCCTGTTTACCAGAACATATTCCAAAAACACTGAGGTGTTTAAAAAAATATAATATATTTATTATTTGTATTATAAAAAGCGACTCCCATAAGTTATACACGTAGGCAAGCACATTTATATAGAAAATTATAATTCTTATTTTCACTGTATATTCAATCATTAAGCTCATTTCAATGTTATCCTTGTACTTAAAACAGTGTATATTCATGTAAAAAATGTCACTATTCATCATATTACACTAAAATATTAGAAATTTTAATTGTAATGGGTCTATTCACGTACCTTTCACCAATCCTCTGGGGAAATTCTATTAAATTAAATATTGTTCAATTGAAAACTTTCTCCCGAAGAAGATGCGATCTATGTAAATTCAAGCAAAAAAAACTAATATATTCATCAAATTACATCTAAAATATTACAAATTTTAGTTAACACATTTTGGGATATTTCTTTAGCATAAATACAAAGGAAAGTTCAATTCTGATTAGGCAGCAATTTGAATTTTCAGCATACAAATTTAGTCAGCTGAAATAATTTTCACAAAAACTACATATAAAAAATTACTAAACTTGAAACTAAATTTTTTTTTTAAAATTTATACTTATACATTAGAATAAATAAGAGATAGAAAATAAAACATAATTTATGATAGTCAATCAAATAGAATTTCTTAAAGTAAAACAATAAAATCCAAAACAATTCCGTTAAATAAAAAAAGTGTTTTTTTCCCAACAAAGCACTTTTAATTGCTTTCTTACAAGTTCCCTTCTTTCCTTGGCGATTTTTTACATTTGTTCAGTGAATTAAATTTCATGTAAACGTTATTAACTATCTATGTCGTCAACGTTGTTTTTCCAATCATTCTAAAAATTTTGCAAAAAAAAAAAAAAAAAAAAAAAAAATTATTAAGTAACAAACAGAATTTTAAAAGAACTTTTTGCAAATCATTTTAAAAATATATAAAACATGAATATTCTAGTAACGAAATTAATACTTCATATTTTTCCTAAACAGCATATTCTATTAAAAAAACTACATCATAAAGCATATTGAAAATAGCAAGTCTTTCTATCGTGAAAAAGGCAATAATTAAAAATAAAGGAACAAAACAATAAATACTAAAGTTTCTTTCAAGTTAAAATTAAATGAAAATATTCTATATCATTTATTGAAATCAACTCTGTGTGTATTGTGGGTGAAAAATTCTTTAAAAAAATCAAACAAAACTGGATTCTATTACATTTGCTTTCCGCCTCTGCAAATTATGAATTTTTAACAAGTTAATAAAATAATTCTGCGTATAAAATTTCGAAATTTTTTTTGCCTTCTCTTTTCTATATATATGAAATAAAATAACCTTCATTTAAACACCTACGCAGCGCCAGATTGAAAATATAAAAAAGATCTACTCCCTTAAGAGAGATTTAAGTTAATTAACGATTTAAAACAGCACTAATTAAATCTATTGAAAATTTTCTTGCAATTGCAGCTTCGTAGGAGAGACGCCAAGATGACGTTTTTAAACACAGATCTCTATTTAGATTTAAAAATAGAACATCTGTCTCAAATTGCAAGCATGTGTTCATTGAAGGTTTTGATGTATACTATTTTTTTTTCAAGGCTACTATAAGTACAAAAAAAGAATAGGGAATATAATACAACTAAAAATTGAGAAAAGTGCAACTGATCACGTGATCACGTTCAATGGGCGTTCATGACGCGGTCCCATAACAAATTCAAATATTTGCTCTGTTTTGAATTCAAAACTGACACAGTCAACTCTGGATAATTCGAAGTTATAGGGACCAATGGAAAAACTTCGAATTATCAAGAGGGTAGAAAAAAATTCCCAAGATACTTTAAGAGAATTTTTTTTCTAACACATTTAAATTTGAAACTGTGTAATGAAATAACACAATTGTACATATGTATAAAATTATCTGAAAGTATTTTTTAAAAATACATATTATAAAGTATAAATATTTTACAGAAGTCAAAAGTCCTGTATTAAAAGAATACATTTAATGCATTTATACACAATCCTACGCATCTCTTCTTCACAATAGTGGACCATCCCTACTGAACACACAAGTAGAAAAATCACATCTTGAACAAAAGATATGGACGGCTGGCAACAGATGCGGTTTCTCTGTTCACATAATTGACCACAGATGGTCAAAGATGCTACGTTACAGGAGAGACACGCAGAGACAACACAACACAAAACATGCCACCTCCGACCTGTTTTCTACAGGAGTGCGAAAATCGATTTTTTCGAAAATCGACCCTCGAGAGGAGTTGCGAAGGTTTAAGAAGGGGTGTTATATATAAAAAAACTTACTGTGTTGGAACTATTAGATCCACATATTTGAAATTTGGTAAGCATGTTTTTTTTTATGAATAGAGATCCCTTAAGAATGGGTCTTAAGGAAATTGCCCCGTGACTTGGGTGGCTGCGGGACTTATGGATAAAAATAAAAATTCTATGTTTCAACTATTAGATTTAGACTTTAAATTTGGCATGCATGTTTATTTTGTTGTGCAAAGATCCACTAGAAAAGCTTTTGCGGAAATTTCCTTTGGGGGAGGGGGTTGCGAGAAAGCAAAAGATAATTCGACTTTAATTATGGAAATTCAAGTCCTGCTCTTTTTTAAATCAAGAGGGGGAGGGGGAGTTATAAGAATGTTTGTCAATGCATTAGAACAGCATCGTGAGATACCCTGCTAGGTGGGCCAGTAACGGTTAGTATATAATATATTTAATCGCCCATCCGGTATAGTGGTTAGCGACGCTGGCTGCTGTGCCGTAGGGCCTGGGTTCGAATCCCGGAGAAGACATGGATGTTTGTAAATGTATAGTGCCTTCGCGGCATGGGGGTACTCTAAATAGCCGTCGAGCCGCAAGTCCTCTCGTGTGGTGGGTGGAAGGGGAAGGGAGGTGGGAAACCCCTGACCACTCCTAGGGTGTTCTTCCTCAAAATTGGGTGGAACCGAGCCAAATCGTACTGTCACCTGCATGGTACTCAAAGCTACGGCTAACGACAGGCGTACAATATAGCCTGATGTCATGAATTTCGTGGGCCTCGATCTGACTACGTCAGACAGTTGGCATTAGCAACAACAACATATTTGAAGTTGTACTGATGTCCTTTTACAAACACAATTTTTTCTAAATAAAGCTAATAAGTTTGCATGCTTTAATGCAGTGATTCTCAAAGTGGTCTATATAGACCCCCAGAGGTCTATGATGGTCTGCAAGGAGTCCACGACAGCCAAAAAATAATTTGGGGTCTACGGTAGTGGCTCTCGTCAAACCAGATCGTAACTAATATTAAAAGGAAATTTAATCAAGTGGAAACTAGACTTACCTATATATATATATATTTAACATGTGTTGGAGTGTGTTTTTTTAATATGTGTTGGAGTGACGACGTTTTATAGGTAATCCATATGACTTTCGACATGTGGCGACAAAATGAGGTGGGCCAGATGAGACCTTATCCCAAAATAACCAATGGTATTTTGGACCGAGTTTGAGAGTGCCGTGAGCAAGTCCAAGTTCCTTCCCATGAGCAATGTACGGAAATTGAAGAAAACATGTGACACACACAATCCTGTCCGAAAAGTTTAAAAAGATGAACTAAAAAAGTGAAGAGAGGGTCCTGTGAGGAAGGAGTGAAAAAAAGACAAATATATGTAATTATGTAAATTTAATTAAAATATCTTCAATTTTGCTGTGCCTGAAGAAAACAAAAGCATAAAATATTAGAAATATAATCTTAATTTATAAATAAAATGTAAATTAATTCACCTAAATTTAAATTCTATTTTTTAAAGAATTCGAAATATATGCGACTTTTTAAAAGTATCTTGTAAAGAGAATTGGTACTTACGTATTATCGCAACCTATTGGCGACATTGTATGAAACGAAGCACGTGATTGGCAATTCAGCGCATATGACACATACGACATTGGGATTGCCAACTTGGCGAGTTAACTTGAACTTTGGCTATTGTTTCGATAATTGTAAGCACCAAATACTTTTCTCATACTCATAAGGACAGTACTTATAATCAACTCTTAAATGTTTTTTCAAACAGCAGTTGCGAGGGTACTTATTATCGCAACCTATTGGCGATATTATATAAAGCGAAGTCCATGGTTGCCAATACAGCGCTTACGACATACAGGAAATAGCTGTTGTCTCATCTTGGGGAGTTATTTAAAGAGTTGGTGATAGTTGCGACAATACTTAAGTACCGGTGCGAGAAATAACTTGATCACAAAATGAGAAGATTAAGTATCTGCCAACTATATGCCGCATTTAGGAAAACAATCTTCATATTAAGTATGAAAAAAATTGATGATTACGAAAAATTAAAAAATATATTAACAAATTAAAATAAAGAAGATAAAACAATTTGCAAAAAATAGCAAGAAACAAAAAAAAATTATCCAACTAAAATGCGATTAGGACTACAGCAAAACTCGATCGACCAAAACAGTGATAAAAAAATGACCAAGCTATGCGATATCATTTTAGTTTTTATATTGCCTAATAAATGTTACTAAAAGCTTTGGTGCATTTGGGTAGTCCTGATCGACTCATAAACCGAAAGCCAAATTACGAAGAAATTGTTATGAATGATTGGCCCTATAACGTTACAGTATAGAAAATTGCTTTAAAGAATTCGAAGAACACTTATTCTTATTAGGCTTAGTTGCGTTAACATCAAAACGTTGCAACTGGTCTGATGCCAAAATACGGACTGTTGCCAATCCGGTAAACTGAAGGTTATAAAGAAATTGCTTCCAGATTTACAAGTATAAATATAAATACAGTTAGTTTACATAAACGCAAAATTTAGTAAATTACAAATGTCTAAATATAAAATTATGAAATTATGAAATTCATCTTAAAAATAAATTATTTTTCAAATTATAATGTTCTATAATTATATTACATTTTTGCTTATTAACTCACTTGGAGGGAGGGGGAGTGCAGCCATTAATTGGCAACGAGAATTGAACAGTTGTTTTCTCAGCAAAAGAATTGGAAGACCTCGAGGCAAACATACTGACTTCAAAAATGTATTAAAATCCAGAATAATTTGTGACGTTTTCGTTCATAACATTTCGTTGATTCCTGATATCAAATAATTAAGGAAATAATCATCGATCGACAAGCAATTGGACGAATTTTTATTGAGTTAAAGAGAGAGAACTGTGTTCTCTCGGTTGGTAATATAAAATTGAAAATTAAGCTCATTACTGGTAAAAGCAGGTATAAATGGAAACGCACATTATCAAAACATTCATTTTCTACATTATTTAGTAATTGAAAATGCATAAAATATGCTTATACAGTAAGCTTTCAAGGAGAACTGTTATCAGTTTCCGACAAAGAAAATTTTCCCCAATTTGTGAGCATTTGTGAAATTGTAAATTATTGCAAAGGCCAGGGGAGATGATAATTTTATGTAAAACTATCTAAAAGTATTAAGAATAATTTTAAAAGTAGGAAAACTAAAAACCTGAGTTTATTGATACAGTTTCATCCAGCTTGTAACAAGAAATAATAATTGATAGACGAATATTTCATTTAAGTTATTTAAAATATAAGCTTTTGAAGAGTAAAAAAGAAAAAAGTATGCTTTTCCAGATAATTCTTTAATTGTTACTCAATTCAAAATCTTTTTTTTTTGGATGAACCTATTTGTGACAATATGCTGTATAAAGTAATATGCATTTAAAAATATTTTTAGGTCATAAATGACAGATTTATTTCATAGAATCATGCTTTAGTAACATCTTTATTTGATACGAATGAAATTTCGATACTTATAAGTTTTTTACAACATTGAGCGTCGTTAAATCACACAAAAACATAAAATAAATGAAAAAAATTTTAAAAATAAAATTTTTACAACAAAAATATATTTTACGAAAATTAATCATTTTGTCTAGAGTTCTATAATAAAAATATTAATAATTAAAAGCCCCTTTTTGTTTTACTAGATCTAAAAATTATTTTAGTAGTCTGAAAAAAAAAAAAAATCAGTCACATCCTATAAATGATTGCCTATTAACGTTGCGTGTGAGTGAATATTAACGTCGCACTGTTAAGCTACTCGAGGGCTTTTGGCGACGGACCTCGTCATTTGAACCACGGTCAAGTGACACCTGAACTGACACCCCCTCTCCTAACCAACCACACCACACCAACAGGAGGACGTTTGAGCTCTTGACAGATTTAAAGTGCATCGCACCCTACACGGCGGGTCTTCAGCTGCACTAGGCTCGAACTCATGACACGCCGGCCGCGAGTTCGTTACCTTGGCCACTTGCTACCGCGTCCACCCTATTAACGTTGCACTTAGATGCAACATAAAGAGTTTTTTGCGACAGACCTAGTAATTTTGAACCACGGTGACGTTTAATAGCTGGTATTTTTTTTCCTCCAATATTTTTTTCACTAGATGCGACAGGAAGTTTTTTCAGCCTTAACAGATTTTACACATATCTTCCCTTCTACGCGACGGACTTAGTCACATCAGGACTAGAAATCCACGGCCTTTTAATACCGAATTACAGTGACTATTTAATCGAATCCCTACTCACCAGCAAATAATTTTAGAAAGTCGTACCTACTGATAAAAAAAAAATCCTATTCGCTTTCAAACACAACTACAAGGTGTTCCAGTGGCTCAAAATTCCCAGTAAATTCTCGAGGGAGGTTCCAAAAGAGTTTCATCATTTTTTTGTGAAAAGGTAGAAGGGTACAACAGGTAAAACAATAACCATAAGAACCTTTATTTGCTTGTGGTTAAATGACAGACGAAGCATCAGCATTGGAAAAATGACGCGTGCCGAAGAGAGAATAGCAGTAGACCAATGTCCACTAGGCTATTTCAGTATAAATGATGTTGGCAGATAGACATGTGTTGGCAATGTAATTGCCAAAAGAACGTGCTATTATCCGGTAAGAATGGACACTTGAGGCTAGTGTGTACGTCATCCCTAAACGCCTATTATACATGATGTCCCAGGACAATTGGGACAAACTTTAAGGTAGGAGACATCACAAAAATTTAGATTTGCATAGCAATCCATTGTCGGAAAGGTCTTCGTTCGGCGCTAGGTAGCCTTGCTCGCAGAAGCACTTAAGGAAAAAGACCTGAATTACCTGAGCTACATCGTTCGCAGAGGGGTATGTTTTACAAACACCGAGCTGGCAGATATACACCTGTTTTATGAATTGGGGAAAGGAAATGAACGAGCTGCAGAAAAATTGTGTCACGAAAAGGACCCACAGACAGATGCACCGGAACGCCGGATCTTTAATTTACATTCAAATTTTTGTGAATGTGGGTCATTACAAGGCAATAGGCCTGGCGGATCATAGGTTAAGGCGGATCAAGAATCACTCTTAACTCCCAGCATGGAGCAAAATGTGTTGGATACCATTCGAAAGAATCCGAGATTTCCTGCTGCTCGTGCATTTTCTTCTGCCAATCCGTAAATTAGGTGAATATCTGTAAAACATCCCCTACTTCTCTGCGGGCGATGACAACTCAAAAGATTACAGCATGTCTTTTTCCTTAAATGCTCTTGTGAAAAATACCACCTAGAACCGAGCAAAGACGTTACGGACCAAGGGTGCTTTGCAAATCTGAATCCTTGTGACGTGTCCCCTACCTCTCCTTAAATTTTGTCTAATTGATGGGAACCCTGTGGACCAGCGGTCCTTAAACTTTCGATCACCCATTTATGTATTACGATGACATTGCGGACCCCCAAAGATTTTAAATGCCCCTTCCGACTTAACATTCTTGATCAAAATACAAGTTCTAGTGGAGATTTTTCACTGGGGAATATTAAGAAAACTTCTCTAGTATGGCACGTCTTTCAATTTTTTCACGAGGCCTTTCAGTCTATAAGAGGGAAATCCCAACGTTACACGAGAGATTCTACGCACCCCTTGCGGTCCGCGGACCACAGTTTAAGACCGCTGCTTCAAATCATATATGATGCAGATTCATGCTTCGTCAAATGGTTGGCCGCTGTGTGTGTACGGTGTTGCAAGTTCAATGAAGGAATGCAGAATGTAGAGGATAAAGGTCGAAGTGGACATCTCTTAACATCCATAAATGAAAACTTTACTAAAGAGCAGAGCATGGTGTTAGCTAACACGCGCAGTATAATGAATTTGCGTCCGCACTCATTTCCATCAAATCCATCATTTGCTCCATGATATGCTGGGTTACCGAGAAGACTCTGCAGGATGGGTCGCGATGAACCTGACCCTGAATCGCAAGAATGGAATATCAGCCTTGATCACTTGATACGGTGCGTGAGAGAGGGAATGAGTTCTGAATCAGAATCATCACAGGAAATGAGACTTGGTGCACACTTTATCCCGAAAGCCAAGACCCCCTGAATGACAGGAAGGCATCCAAGTTCGCCAGTGCGATAAAAATCCTTACAAATCAATGCCGAGGTGGATCAAGCTGTGTGGCAATTCCTTGCATCGCTATGCACCGTGTTTTACCAGAATGGTTTCTTCAAACTGATTGTATGCTATGATAGATATTTGAATGTCGGTGGTGACTATTTGGTAGGGTCAAAAAGTTCCGGGAATATACCAATTACAAAAAAAAAACAAAAAAAACAATGGAGTACTAGTTTGATATCCTGGATCTACGCACTAAGTTGGTTTTTATGTTCGCCAAGATGGGCAATAACATTACAATGTTGTTACCTTGATATTTTTAACATCTGGCAATGTGGTTACCATGGAGATAACGTCTATTTCAGTTTATTTTTATTGGTTTTTTATCCCGAGGTAGCCCTATTAATTTCAGACGATTTTAATTCGATTTCTTTAACAATTTAACCATTTTAATTGCATTTGCTCCATTGCACTCTATTATTCAGTGTTTTATTTTGTGCTATTTTCGAATACGGATATTTGTAATAACATGGGTGAGGTACTAGAATACTTTTTTTTAAAAAAAGAATGATTGTTGTTCTTTTAATTATTGCTACAAATAGCGTTCTTTTTCACTTTATTTTACTTTTTAAAAATGTTTTTTTACCGTTCCTTGGTCAATGAAATTCGTTGAAGGAACTTGCAGTTTTTGGAACATTGCAAGTTTTCAGTACTTTTTAATTGATATTCATTATTGATTTTACTATACATTATGTAACTGTTTTATTAATAATATAATATAAAAATACAATTATTATTATATGCAATCATATAATATTCGTTATTTGTAATAATTGTTTTTTTAATAAAATCTATAAAAAATATTACATATGCGTTATTTATAATTATGTTATTTATTTATAAGTATTATGTTTTTTTATTTATTATGTTTATTTATAATTATTATTTTGTTATTTATTTAAAATTATTATGTTACATGAGTAATCTTGTGTAAGTTTCTTATATTACAATACGATGTTTATTCTTTTTTATAATTACTGTTAAATTATATCATAATTATTATTGTATGAAATAATTGTTCAATCATACTATATTAAAATATAATAATTATTACTATATAATATTAGTATTGTATATAATAATTACTATAAAATTAAACAACATTTTTATATATATTGCATATTAGTAGTAAATATGATTTTTTTTAGATTATATTGATATTCATGTTTTATTGATCTTGATTATTCTCAATCTCTTCCTATATTCTTCATTTGAAATTGATTATACTGTATTTCAAAAGTTCTTTAAAATTACTTTTCCTGACGATTTCTTACTGCCGCCATATTAGATTCCATTCCAACGACATGCGCTGCTTGGCGTGATTCTTTATCGCGCCAAGCAGCGTTTGGCTCGTAGACCCAGGATAACAAACTAGTTCCAACAATAATTCAATCTTATTGGCCTTCAAAGTACTGCCCGCCTGCATCCCCACACTTGTTCAAGCATTCGTATAACTGTTCAGAACACTCCTGGGATCCATTTTTTGAGAGGTTCTTCAGTGGCTTCGTCGCATATTGAATCACTTCATCTAAATCTAAGAAACGATGTCCCTTCAATTTAATTTTCAGCCATGGAAACATGTATAAATCCTCTGGCGCTGGAATAGGTTGCGTATGCTTTCTTCAGAATCTCGAGCGTTTCTGGTGATTTCTCGAGTAAAGCACAGAATTTGATGTTTGCACACTGCTCCAAAAACGACATTGCAAAATCCGAAGGATGAAAAATTTGCTTTGTCAGAAAAGATCTGCAGCTAACGTCAGCAGTACAGGACATTAATTCTAGATGGCTGTGTGTTTTTCTTCTTAGTGCTGCCAACTCTCGAAACGGCTATTTATCCTCCAACGAACTCCTGCGTGAATGTAGGGAGACCATACTTGACATACCATATTGCTTGACTCTTGTAATATGTCAAGCAATAGTGCAATGTATAGAGTGTATTAATATCACGTATTTTTTGACAATAAAATTTCAATGTGAAAAGAAATGACAAAACTTAATTTCAGATTTGTTTTTTACAGCAGACATCTTTTTGTTTGAAAAAAAAAGCTGTCTACAGCGGGAAAAAAAAGTAAAACACCCTGTGAAATCCTTCATGAAAATAACTTCTGTTTATATGAATGAAGAAACGAAAACTACTTTCTCCCAACCGCAAAATCGAAATGCATTCGAAAACTACTCAACCATCCTTTCGAATGTTTTGCTCCAGCGAACTGGAGTAAATATAAAATTCCCCAACCAATGATGCAAACAGCTCCAGGCTTATCATTATGTAATCCAATGCTGGTCTTCGGTGTTGTGAACAACTCCGTCTGCGAATTCTCTCCAATTTGCTTTTCCAAGACTGTGTTTTTATGGTGATTCTTTCAAAAAATATTTCAGATGGTGATGGCTCGGGGCGTATAGTATGTTGCTCAGAGTGAAAAATACTGCGCTATCCATTTGCGACGTCGAATATAGTGCTTATGCATGTCGTATGGGATTATTTTGTGTCATAAGTCATTCTTTCACAAAATGGAATTTGTTTAAATTTTTATTGTGACGGTAGAATTATTGGCCATTTTGTATTGTAGATAAAAGTTTACGCAACCACCGTCAAAAATGTATTCAGTCTGAAATTCAAAAAGTAAATTGGAAAGAAATAAGTACAAATTGCAAATTTATTTTTCTTTCAAATAGAAATATATGATCATTTAAATGGGTCACAAAAGATATAATTTCCAGCAGAAGTAAAACAAATTTCCAAGATTCCTAATGCTGTTTCCTTCAATGGATTTTATGTGACAAATCTCACCAATAACTCATACATTATACTGTACAAAATACTATCTCATATTTTAGTAAGAGACATTTCAAAATCTCTCTGAACATTCCCTATCATTTGTTCTTTTTTTTTTTAATTAGAAAATTCCAGTATACAATGCAATGCGTACAAGTTTATCACATGGCTTCACCAAGTATGGGCGGGGTGGTGCGGCGGTAGCCTAGTGGTCAAGTTAACGAATCAAGTTAGTTTCCTTTTCCAAGGATTGGCAACAGTACTAGTATCCAGCGCAGAATGAGGGGTAGTCAGCCACATTTCTATAAAACGTATCGCCCGTCTTCCCTCGTAGTCGTTGGGGCAGCGGTAGCCTAGTGGTCAAGGTAATGGACTCGTGGCCAGCGTGCTATGAGTTTCAGCCTAATACCACTGAAGACCCGCGATGTAGGGGGCGATGCATGTCAAATCTGTCGATGCCCAAAGGTCCTCCTGTTGGTGTGGTGTGGAAGTTACAAGAGGGGAGTGCCAGGTCAGGTGTCGTGCTCGTCACTTGACCATGGTTCAAAATTACGAGGTCCATCGCCAAAAACCCTCGAGTAGCTGAATAGTACGATGTCAATATCCCCTCACTCGCTCACCAAGTACGGAAGCGATCTTAGGAATTTAAATTTGATTGTCGATAAATTTTGACCAAATATTGTTAAAGAAAGTTTGAACGCTCGTTTCTCAGTCGTAAGGGTATTGTGGTTGGAAAGATCGTTTATAGGGAAAGAGAGATTACTCTTTTGATAATACTCGTAAATAGGATTTACCTTGGTGACAGGATTTAACGACAAATTTGCTCGCCGTAGTTGACGACCAAACTAGATCTACTAGAAAAATTCGGAATGTTTTAAGATAATTTCTCTAGAAAATTCCAGAAGCTTCTGCAAGATTCTCTCCAGCCTATGAAAGGACGATGTAGGAAAGCAAAAATGAAGTCAAACATTTGACAGTGTCCTGCATTTCATTATGTCTAATAAAAAGTTGTGATTACAAATTGTTATAGCTCGTTCAATAGTTGTGATTTTTAAATTTTAAATTCATGTTAAATATTAAATTTATTAAGAATGTTAGTGAAAAGCCTATTTATTTATTTGCTATATTTATATTAAACACAACTTTAAAACAGAGTAAAACGAATGTTAACAATAGCAAAGTTGAAATGAAATTGGTAAAGAGCAATACAATAGCCAGGGGAATAAAATTCTAAAGAAAATAGAACATAAAATTCTAAATTAATATAAAACTGACACTGTTCTCTCATTTATTTAGGTAAATCGTTTGGCAAAGTTTGAAAAAGTTTCGTATTTTCTAAAGCATATTAAAATTAAAAATTGTATTATTTCGAATGATACTGATGCAAAGAAAACATTTCCATATGACAAGTTTCTTCAAATAAATATCAAAATAAAATTGTTTAATTCAGATAACTTAAGGTACAATTTTTTTTACAGCTCTCTCGAAATTAAATCAGTTAAATTATATAATGTACGCCAAACTTGGCGATATTCTTGTTAGCAAACGATTTTTTTTCAGGAATAACCAATTTTTCTTGGGTTTATTCGTTCAGTAATAAATTTTATAAGTAGACTTAGAAGATCGAAAACAAGTTGTGCAATAAACTAAATTACCAAAATTGCCCACTTCAAACTCATTTTATTTACATTCTAAAATTTAGTAAACAAGTAATGTGTGTAACACAATAAATTCTTAAATCTTATTTTTTCAAAGTGATATCGTCAAGACTACTTTAATTTTCACCAAAAGCCAGGAAATATGGACTTTAGAACGATATTAAATGAAATTTGATTTATTTATTGTAAAGAGATTTAATTTATTTAATCTTTTTCAAAATCTATTGATATTTAATTCAATATCTTGCATATATATGGTATTAATTTTTAATATAATGTGGTAGTGAAGGACTTTTTGACTACCCTTTTTCTCAGGTTTTATTTTTAATTCAAAAAATAAAACCTGAAAATTAGCCTAATAAGCCTGTTCCCATGGCTTATTTTTAAAATAAA
This sequence comes from Trichonephila clavata, assembly GCA_019973975.1. NCBI lineage: Eukaryota > Metazoa > Arthropoda > Arachnida > Araneae > Nephilidae > Trichonephila > Trichonephila clavata. The sequence goes on along the minus strand of BMAO01027679.1, from coordinate 1,089 downwards.
TACGATAGGATAGTATTATTAAATTTTACGCATAATTCTATTTAGATATACTTAAAACGATTGGACTTAATTTACTATGAATTATGTCGCTTTTTATTTAAAAAAGCCACTTTAATGAGCCCTTTAAGTGTGAAACATAATGGCATATATTTGTTAATTGTTGTCTTTCAAATGCAACAAATAGAAAACCAAATCTAATATAATTCTAGAAGCCTGTTTCTTTAAAGATAATTCTACATCTTTAAATAACTTGAAAGAGAAATGTGAAGACTAATTGCTTTGCGCGTTCTACAGTGTTTGAATTTCGTTCTCGAAAAAGGCGGAAGACGGGAACAAATTAAAGATTAATAAAGATAAAAAATATCTAAAACTAATAAAGTTTTTGCATAGCGAAGTAGAAATTATGTCTAGACTCTTCGAAAGGGATTTTTTTACGAAAGGTGGAGAGTGTGCAAAAAATTGTAAATCCATTTTTAATGAGTAACTTCTACGAAATTAATTTTCTAAGAATTTTTGAAATTAAAAATGTTTTCTTATGATTAAAGTATTGACTTAAAAGAAAATGTTAGAAAATTTTCTCAAATGTGCTGCTGTGTAATTGGCTTATATTTCAAAGTCGGGTAAGGACTTATTTTTAAATTTTTTTAGAAAGTTACTGTTTTGTTCCAATGTATATCTTTAAAAAAACTCGAATTAAAATGCTACAAAAAGTATTTTAGAAGTCTATATACATCGAAACTTGAATACAAATTAATTTAAGCTCTACAGGTTTTTTAATCTCTGAAGATGAAAATTCATGAATATAACTTTACCAGCACTTGAAACAAAATCAACACGGCACTTCACACGCGAAAAAAACTACCTTAACTTCACGCGCAGGGTATCCCCATACCCTAGGGTGTTTACATTCTGTTTTTATCGTAAAATTTGCATACAAAGGTGAAAAAAGAAGAAAAATAGGAAATACAGGATGTTTATTACACTTTTCACACATAAATTGAGTTTTTCTGTTCCTTTTTATTAGGGCATTCAGCTCATTGTTCATACACTCCTTTAATCTTTGTCGCGAGTGAGTGCGATGTTTTCACT
>BMAO01027678.1:0-20896 GCA_019973975.1 Trichonephila clavata | reverse complement strand
AGTGAAAGGCTTTTATTTGAAGCCTTTGTTTATATTCTTTTATACCCCAAGTCGATAAATACAATTCCAAGAAACATTTTCTGAGAAAACATCTCACTTCTTCATCCAGTAACCATTTTTCAATACTGTTATATTCATCCATCCATTCCTACATTAAGAATAAAATAAGTTCAACATGCAATACCTTGAATTTGTTTGCAAAATCTTTAATAAATATGGCAACTTGAAATTAATAAAAAGAAGATTCATACAAGAAAAAATGTAACTTTAAGGACTGAAAAGAAAGATTACCTCTTTTTTTATTCAAATTTGTTTTTCCATTTACAGATAAGAGACGAAATTAATAATGAAATCCCAAGGAATGTCACTTTCTTTTCTCTCTCTATCATTCTCTCCTTAGAAATTAAATTCCATACCATTCAATCAGTTTAAAAAAATTTTCAGTTTTTTTGCACATTGGTTTTGCAACCATTATTAATGTATTTCTTTTTTTTGTTGTAATTACAGAAACTTCATCTCTCTGTAGAGTTACAGTAATAAAAAAAATAGCATTTACTTCACAATAAGGGATAAATAGTAAATAGGGAATTCAAAAATTCAATTAATAAATTATAGAACAAGAATGAAAGGGAAAAAAATCAGTTACTTTTCAAATTTAATATAGGTACTATTAAATAATTATACATACATGATAAGGATTATCAGCAACGGGAGACACATAAAAATCAGTACAATAAACAAGTTATATCAATAAATAAGCAAAAAAGAAATGAACATGAACATGGATGAAAAATTCGAATAATTCTTCCGCCATTTAGAGAATAGGAAGTTGGAAAAGAATTGACGCACAAACACGCAGATACATTCAGAATTTTTCGTATTTTTGTTTAACTTTTGCTTTTTTTTTGGTTTTGCATTGTATAATGTTATTTGCGTTTGTATAATACAGACGGACATTTAAGTTAAATATGGCTTTAGGTAATGCTACAAAAATTAGTTGGAACTATTTTGTAAATTCTAAAGAATTTCTGTTTAATATAATTATTGTTAAAGTGTTATTAAAGTAATGCAATTATTCTTTTGTACATAATGAATTGAATCAATTAGACATTTAATCGCGTAATTGAATTTGCATTCTGTTTTATAAAGAAATTCAACCTAATTATATGATTTTTTCACAGATAAAGTAAACTGTTTATGTAGTTACAGTGTTTAAGCTAATTTACAATTCAATTATATTTGCTCTCGTGAAAGTAAGACCGATATATTAGCTAAAGTGCCTGTTCAGTAAGATTTTGGCATTTAAGCATAGTACAAAAAACCTATGGCTATAGTTACAACCCTTTAAGGGGACACAGTACGATTCAATTGACAAATTCGGTCAAAAATCAACATTAATTTTGTTAGCTTAAATTTTCTCAATATATTTTCTATAACCTGACAAATTTGAAGCTCTAAACTAAAAAACGCAGAATTACGATAGCTTTTGCGTTCGTTTTTATTCACATCCCTATGGCAAATCAAAACTTATCTCGGAAAGATAAAATATTTAGTTTGACTTCATTTAAAATGCTAAGCCTTTTTTTGTATTGAGCCTAATGCTTTGATTTTTTTTTACCTATTGCTAATAGTACATGTAACAAAAGTTGATATGCGTTTATGAATCACAAAGCAATACTTATTTTTTAAAAAAATAATTGAACTCAGGATTTGCACATTTTTAAGGAATTTTCAACACGCATTCATAAAAAGATCTATTGTACGAATACCAATCCTGTTATAGCAAAACGGATACGCATACCAACTTTTGTTATGCATAGTTTGAGGTACTTGTAAATCAAATTTCATGCTTGTAAGTAAATTTTTGTAGGAGGAGTAGCATTTTAAAATCACTTCACAAATTTGAAGTTTTTTCCTTAAAAAATTAAATGCCTAGCCTTTTTTTATGAAATTTTGAGCACAAAACTGTTTTACATAATATACACACGTAGAAGGCAATCAAAATTTTTTTGAAAATCTTTTAATTAAAATTTTTTGCCGAAATCATACCTTAAGACCTCTAGAGATAGGAGTTAATTTGTAAGAAATTAAACTTTGAATTATAATAATTTGTAGATATTAAAACCTATCTATATAAATAAATAAAATTGAAGTGTCTGTTTGTAATTTCAAATTAGCAGCTATTACTAAAGGTATATACAATCCTTATATCAAAAAATCAATTTTTAAAATTTTTGTCTGTCTGTCTGTCTGTTTGTTCAGGCTAATCTCGGAAACGGCTGGTGCGATTTTAAAAATTCTTTTACTAATGGAAAGCTACATTATCAGCGAGTAACATAAGATACATTTTATCTCCATATTCCTGCGGAAACGGAAACTATGCGGGTAAAATCGTGGACTTTGCTTACTCCCCACCAAGTTGGCGCAAAACTATGCATTTGGTCAATAATGGAAATTTTAATAATGGAAATTTCTCACATCTATAACACAGTGAATTGAAGCCCAGTGTAATTTAGTATCTTTACAAAAAGCAATTTTTAAATGGTTTTTTAATAAACGTTTAACGTTTATTACGTTACGTTTGTTAAATGTCAAACTCAAAGTTTGAGAAATATTGCCAAGTTGGCTAAGAAGTTCTTTATTCCGACAATCCCAGATATTTTAATGAAAATTTTCTACCACATTTTAAAGAGGGAAACGAAATAAAGTTTTAGCGAATTGCGCGCGTGATATTGAAAATTCTATGGTAATATTAATCGACAGTTTCATAAAAAATTTTGATTACTTTAGTAGTTTGGATTAGTTTGATTAGTTTTGAAAGTATTTATTACTTTGAATTTTTTTAACCTAATTATACAACATTCATATTTTGCGATTTTACTGACCAACAAACGTACTGCACATTCCGTTTTAAAATTATTGCTTAATCTTGCACTTGGAGATTCACTCATCTGAAATTTCAGAAAAAATAGCACTCAAGGCAGGATGCTTCCACAATGTAAGCTTTTAGTGAGGGATCAAAGTATGTTGTCTCACAAGAAAGCTATAGAAGCGTTAAATCGGACTCTTCACGATTTACAAGATAGTACAGATATTATAGGATGAATGGTAGCTTTATTATATATTGGCTGGTGAATTCAAGCTTGAGGGGAAAAGTTGAAAAATTCAGTCTGAAAACGAATATATGAGAGTGCATCTTCATAATGACGTAGATTCGGAACGCAATTGAAAATCGGTTATGGAATGTTTGGACGCAAATGCTGGAGGCTATATTTTACTTTCAGAGAATTTTGTAATGTAGAAGAGAAAATGATGTAAATTTTATTGCTCAAATTTATCCGGGCATGCAACAAAATTTAAATTGGGATCAGTGGTTGCGCGCAAGATCAATATTGGCGCCTAACAATGACATTGTCCATAAAATCAACACTGAAAACTTAAACGACGTGCGGGGAGGGGGGAATGAGTAAATATTTATCAATGAATACAATCATGGATAAAGAACAAAGTACTTCATATCCCACGGAGTACTTAAATTCACTTGAACTTTCAGGTGTGTACACTCACATAAACTTCAATTAAAACTAAATGTAAAGACTATATAAAGGAACGAGGCTTTGGATCACAAAATTGATGCAGAATATACTTGGTGCCAATATTTTAACGTATGTCATGAAAAGGGATAGTGTTATCATACCTCGAGTTCCAAGTATCTCCACTGACCTACTGTTTAAACCCAAACGATTTCAATATTCCCAGTTTTAATATTGCTATTAACAAAGCTAACATTTCAGATAGCAGGGGTGCATTTGGAAAAGCAATGTTTTTCCCATGGCCAACTATATGTAGCCTGATCGGTGTGTCCAATGCCCAAATCTCCACATATTTGCAACTGACGGAAGGACATATAATATGATATACAGTTCTGTATTGAGCTCTTTTAAAGAGAAATTATATGTTAAACGTAGATACTTTCGATTTTTAAAAATATTAATAATTTAAGTTATTGAATTTTTGTTGTTAATTATTATGATAAATTACATTTTAAGTGTTTTAAAACTAAGCTCAATTTTAGAATTTTTAAATTTTATTGGTTCCAGTCAAGCAATAAAAAATTACCATATTACATTACTTACTTTTTAATGATAATGATTACGACTTTGACAGTTATTTAAAGACATCAACGCGAGCGGAGCCGCGGGTAAAAGCTAGTATATATATATATTTCGATTTACTAACGCTAAGTCTAGAATAAATTCTCCTTCTTATAGGGGAAAACGTTTTGATAGTAAATATCTGAAAAAGAAGATAAATAAACACTTCGATTCATAAACAAGAATTAACACAGTAAATAGATAACACTTTAGAGAGATATTCGAATAGACAGAGATTTTCGTTTGCCGACTAGTCCATATATTTTAGTGTTCAAATCCGAACCGCTGTTTTACTGTATGTGAAATTAATGATTTCGAAAACTATAATTCAGTTACAGGCTTCCAACTGCAACGAATACTAAAATAAACAAAATCCTGTTGACTATTCGCTGATGAAACAACATTCTGGATAATAACTGGTTCACCTCTGCTGTGAAGTTTGAATGGTTGGTTGATGGAACGTTTACTGTTTAAGCAGCTGTGGGGTTTACCAGTAGAAGTGGCTCGATGTTTATTGAGTGACAGCAATTGATGCACGATTGACGAATAGTTGCAAAGAGAATATATTTTAAAGGAATTCTATTGTAGGGAAATAAAATTGATAGTTAAAAATAATTTTTCAATAAATCCGTGAATATGTGTAAGAGATGAAAAATAGCCCTTTGTTGTGAAAATAAATAAATGAAATAGAATTCGTACAAGATGAATTTATTAACAATATGCCTTTTTAACACCCTTTTATAAGCTTTACTTGTATGTAACGGAATATTTGAACTCAATTTTTAGCCACTTTACATGGTCAGATTAGTTCGAAATTTTGCTCTCCTGTCCAGAGGAACGACGACAATACAATAATTTAACAATTTCGTTCCAATGTGTTGATCAGGATCATCGATTTCTAATTTTTAAATCCCATCTCGCATCGGGTGACTAGTTTCAGATCCTATTTCCAGATATGGCGATTCAATCTAGAATTGGTGAATAAAATATACAACTTAGTTCGATTAGCTATAAAGGGTGTGTGTTTTAGCTTTTTAAATCTATAATGTTTACTCTTTAAAGATTCGTTAATGTTTTTATTTTCATTTCCAGATTTCTCCACCCCAACATTTTATATTTATATCTCATACTCTTTCTATAGTGGTGACATTCCATCATGAACTTATTAACAGGCTCTCACTATATCCAGACCTGAAAAATATGTTTAATATTTTAGATGAACAAGCAAGATATATTTATAGATATGATCAACAATATTCAAATGGGAAGACATTTAAAATAACATCGCAAGTTTTTTGGGAAATATACCACTAAATTTTGTACTCAATTTGCAGCCTAATTGTGGAAGTCTATGGTTGGTTACATTAAATATATTGGCTTATTGATTGCATTTTTTTTTTAAAAAAAGCGTACAATTAATTATTATTATAAACTAATTCATTTTTGTCTAGTTTATTTGCTTAGATTAGCGGTTATGATTTTTCTTTGATAATTTATATTGTTTTTTGGTTGAATATATGTTTTTTCTTATGTGAATTTCTTTTTAAAAATTAATTGCACTTTTGTTTATAAAAAAAAAATAGAATATTTTTTATTGATATCTAAGGAAATAAAATTCGAACTGTTTTGCGTCAATCATTATTTCTTTGACTATACTAAAAATCAAATTCCTGATTTTGACAATAAAATTCATAAAAAAATATCAGATTCTTCTTAAAGGAAAACATGGTTTATGGACTAATACTGATTTAAAAAAATGTTTAAAATTTGAAAAGAAATACATTTTAAGCGGAATTTACGAGCTACAGAATTATATAAATGTTTGTTTAAAGTACTAAAAAGTTTCAAGGAGAAAAAATGAGAAAAAATTGTACTGCATCCTACACTACTTTCACATTTTACTATTGAAAAAAATGATAGAAATATAGGACGTCCATTTTGATTTTGGATGAAGATACTTCTTAACAGAAAGTATAAAATACGAAATCTGCTTCAATAAAAAGCAAAGAAAAAGAAAATGTTTGTAACTTTAAGGTATTCGGATATTTTTTCTTGATGGGTATGTTTCTTTTAGTAACATATAGTTCGTGAATTTCTGTTTAGTATAAACTCACAGAAATAAAATTTGAATTTTACTAATTTAACATATCAACTTATATTTGTAACAATTTTAATGAATATGAAAAAAGTATCAGCTATAATATTACGATTAAAACAAAATTCTAAACATTTTCTACCCTTATAACAAATTGCTGTTAAAAAATGTTTTTGTATGAATTATTTTTATGAATTGCAGTAAACCATCTATAATTTAAGAAAGAAGGTATTAAAATGCGAATAAGATTCACAGAACAATGTATATTTATGTTATAATTAATAATATACACCACAATTATGTATATAGCTAAATAAACAATTTGATGAATATAATAATTTATTGCGCACACATTTGTGAATAAAAACAATAAAATTATTACTGTTGATTCTATTCTCAATATTTATGGTTGAAAATAAATCATTTTAAACAAAACAACTTGATTAATGAATTTTCTATTCTAAATTTTTTGTATTTTTCTTAATTATTGGGAATTTTTCATTTAATTTTTAGACTAATTAATAAATTTATTTATTATTAAATTACTTTAAATATATATTATCTCTTACTAACAACAACGTAAAGTTCACGTGTGCTCTTATATTGAAAACTAGAATTATAATTTTACCCATATAAGATATCCATATATATATTAACTTAATAGTAGTCTGGTGATCGGAAAAGCCGTCTACAATATCTTTAAATGCAATCATTTAATAATAATGCAATCTAAAGATCATTACATGCAATTCAAGACGAAAATCCAATACTAAATATGAAAACGTGCTTTTTCTGGTTTTTGAAATAGATCGAAAAAATATATTACCACTTGAATACTTTTTTCAATCATTACCTGAAAAATATTCATAGTAGGAAATCCTGGCACTGAAAATATCGTTCTATTTATTTTCGAAATTGTTACACTGGAGTCTTGGATCAATATGTTTAATATTGATGAGATTAGTGATGGGGAGATAAAAACTGCAAATGCAAGAAAAAATTGTTCCACTTCAATGGGAATTTAGGTGAGAGTTCTCCAGTTCCTTCAATTGCAATTTACATTTTTAACTAGAGTAGAAAAACTGAAATGCTTTTTAAATTATCGAATTTCCGAAAAGCAAGTTATAGTTTTCTTATTTTGAATTCTTAATAAATGCTCTTGTTAAAGTAAAGGATCCAATTTATATACTTTATTCTGTTAAAAGGAGTGGGGGATATCAAGAGAGAGAAAAAGAGAAAACACTCATATAGAAGGGGTTTATTTTAAATTCGATCTCAAGATAGAAATGGTACACTAGTCTCACAATTAAGATTATAGGATTATTGATTTCACTAGATAGATAGTTGAACGAAATGTATCATAGTTTAATAATCACTTCATAAAAGATATTTGTTATTTGTCTTTTACACAAATTTATTCATATGATATTGCATTAACGTAAAGTTGACGCACTTCGCACACTTAGTGTTCGTTCTAGTACATATGGTTTCTGTTTTTTCCTAAATAATAATATTTATATATATTTTTTTGAAAAATGCTAGAGTTTTCTTTACTCATCGTTTTTAACACTTTTGAGAAAATTTGAAATTAAGTATTTTGCATGATTCCCAAATCAAAAAGGGAGATTTTTCGGAAATCTAGAAACGTACTTAAGATCTGTAGAGCTGTCCCTTTTACAAGTCTTATTTGTATAGGAATACGTAACACACAAGATATTGATGCCCAGAATCAAACGATAGGTCCGCAAATGGATGATTTGTTTCAGTGCAGCGCAGTACATGCAAATAATTTCTTTTTACGGCAAAGTTTGAAATAAGTAATCCCAATTGCTTAACTTAAATAAATGCATAACATCGTCAAATAAATGATTTCTGTATAACTTATAAAATGTCATTGTTTTCAATTTTTGAGTTGACAATGCTGTTTTACTGATATCAATTAACACATTTTTGAGCAATTGTAAATATTGTTGTAAATATCTTGTGTGTACTAGCTGTAATTAAAAAAATACAATTCTTTAATGGGTCTCACATAGTTACTTGCGTCGCCAAATGTCTCTCTTTTTATTGTGCACTTTCGTCCTTTGTTATATCAATCTTGAATATTTTCTTATATCTGTACACAAATCAATCGATTGAATCGTTCTAAAACTTTCAAATAAAAAAAAAATCTTAAATTAACGGTAGAAAAAAATATTTATAATGTGTTCCTAGAGGAACATTTTCATTTAAAAGAAGGCAAGAACTATATTTTATTTAGTTGTTAGTCTTTTTAAAATCAGTTTATGTCATAATGAGATATTAAATGTTTGACTCGAAAATAATTCGAAGAAATAAATTGTAAGCAAAATAGCAGACAAAAGCTGCCATTTAACATGTTGATTGTCGATCAGACTGTGTTAAAAGTTAGTGCTATGAGAAAGAAGTAGATTCCTCACAGATGCCGACATACTTTTTATGAAAAATGTGATTCAATAGTAATAATAAGATATGAATAGTGTATCTTGTTGATTGCTAAGTGCTATAAAACCATTTGCTTAAAGCATAATTTCAATACGTGTTAGTGCGGGGCAAACATTTGGGATAAAATTAGGCCTAACCGCCACTTTACGAATTGACATGGGGTGCATAAAGATTAAATAATATAATGAATCTAAATGACAAAAAATTCTTATGAGAACATTTTCCAAATTTATATTTGCTATCATAGAATAATTGTAATGACATGTCGCCTGTTGCACATCTTGTAACTCGTTTTCTTCAGAATCTAAAATATCATGATGAATGATCTTTCATGGAGAAACTAATTATTCATCTCAATTATAACTAATTATTTTTTTATATTACTTGTTTAATATTAATTCTAAGTTCTGGTAAATTTCTTAGAGAATTGGCAATGCTTTTACTAGAATTCCAAGCATCAGTTTTGGTACTCAAAAAAATTATTCCTTGGAATAAAATAATGTAGCTATGAAAACTTCTGGGACGAAAATTTTACTGCTTTGTAGATTTCAAAAATATTTTCAAATTTTGCGACCAATTTGGATAATCATTGGGTAATTAATTATGTGCTCGAAAGTAAATACCTCTGCTTATATTAAAATAATTGATTGCTTACTTATTTATTGAAAAAATATAGATAACACAGAAATTAATTTCTATCTAGATGATATTATTTTTCATTTCTATAGAATCATACCACAGTTATAAAGAATTTAGTATTGCTAAATTTTTAATGAATCTATTTCTCTTTTCTTATATTTTGCTTTAGTTTGTACAATAATTGGTATAATTAAATGCATGATAAATTTGCCAAAATCTAATTTTCATTACAAGCATTAACATCATTCATAAAATATAGATAAATACACAAAGAATCATGAAAGCAAAAAATGTAATTAACATTTATTAGTTTTAAAAGTTATTTTTTTCATGGACATGTTAATCTTTTATAATAGTTATTTATGGATGTTCTAGAAGAAAGAGAGGTACGGGAAAGCAGTAAATAGAAAGCAATAGAGATTAGGCTTCAAAGAGAGAAAAAAGTGTTCTATTCATTCTAGCGTTTCTGCTAATAAACGATATTAACTAGCCTTAGGGTTTGACCAAGCTATGTGTGACGCCTTTCTTGTTTTATTCGCAATGTCAGAAGAACTAACGAACCAATAAAGCTCTAGTCAAGCTTTGTGGGTCATATTGAGAAAAGGGTGAAATTCTGTGATTTATTTTTACTTATTTAATTACTGGTATTTTTGCAAAAATAGAATGGATTAGAAAATACGCTCGTGTTTTGTAGTTCAAACGAAGGTTTAAATATTTTTTTATTTCCAAATATGATTATATGGCATGAATTTTGTAGTAGTTATTTGTCTAAATTCATTTGAAACTTATGCTTGTCAGGAATTTAAAATTTTCTATTTCAAGAAGCAATAAACAAGACCAAATAGTAAATTCATAAGAAATAATAAATTAACATAAGAAAGCAATAATACACCTGATGTTCTTTTTTCTTCACTTTACATAATATACTTTTAATATGTAACTTTTTTTAAAAGAAAAACTATGGAATAGTATATGCTATTATGTATTGCGTATAAAAAATTTGGTAGAAATTTTTTATACGTAATTTTGAAAGCAATTTATAGCTGCAGTATTCTAAAACAAATCCTATGGTATTTTCAACAATTTTTTAAAGCACTGATTGCATTTTGCAGTATTATGATGTGTAACTTGAAACCTTAATAAAATGTATATGCAATTGTTCTCAACCGAATGTTTTTGAAAAAAAAACTTACGAATTCTGGAAAATTTTTCACATTTTTAAATGCATGTTTTTCACAGATAATTTATTTAAGTGATTTATACCATAAATTGTCCACATACAAGTTCAGTTATTACTTTGCGTTCACTTGTACATATCGATACCGGACAATATAATTTACCAGTGTAATAATTTATAACTAAATCAATTTCTAAATTATTTTCCTTTTTTTGTTTATGCATTATACTTTCGGGGAGCTGCAATCCACGTACTCCTAGGGCTATACATGTTACCTGATCACCTGAAATGCCCCGAATCTTGTATATTCTTGGAACAATTCTGGAAATCGTTGATATTCTTAGGAACAAGTGTATTATTGAAAAAAGTACTCTTTTGGCCTGCAACGCATCTCTCTTTGTGGTACCAACTGAATTAAGCCTCACCCATTTCACCCTTTTTGTATTTACCATTTGAAAGCAACGTTCTTTTCAGAGATAGATTGGTCTTGGTTGTCCAGTCATTGGCTTCCCGATCGACAACACTAACGTGTTCTGTCGCATGCTCCTGCACCATGCATGAATTGCTTCTTTTAAAGGTATGTGTAATCCCATGTCAATGACACTCCAGTTGAAAGCACCAAGGACGTTGCAACATGTATCGGTGTAGCTGATGGGGAAATCCAAGACACTCATGGAATGTTTGAGAATATTCAAACTCTTGCACTCAGAAGCTGTGAGGTCCGATTCACATGCATAGGTCATCAGATCCTACACGTCCTTTGCGATTTGAGTCGTTTGTACTTCACTTTTGTTACTATTGTTTTTATGTTTATGAATATTAAGTAATAAACATTTTTTCTCCTATTTTGTGTCCTTCCTTTGTGTTTTAGGTTTTAAAAATAAGAAATAAAGCTTCGAAATAGGGCATGCGCGAAACACCCGCACATTTTGAATTTGAGTTTCCGTCCTAGCATTTTTATAGCATTCCGAATCATCCTGGTTTAATACAAGTTTATACGCGCACACACACACACATATATAACATATATATATATATATATATATATATATTATATATATATATATATATTATATATATATATATATATATATATATACATATATATAATGATGTTAAATAGAATGTAAAATTTTAAGATCACTACAAAAGGCTAAAATCATTTAACGTGTGGTGTTTGACTTTTTGTTCAATACGTAATACGATATCGGCTACCTCTAGATATTTTAATAAAATTTTAATAACGTGAGAATTTAAAATAATTGGAATTTTGACTGTAATTATGTTATTTTTCCAAAAGAATTAAATATTAAAATCTTATATTATAAAAAGTGTTTGAGGACTGCAGAACTGACGAATTATTTATTTTGAGAAATATCCATTATCACTGCTGCTATAAAAAGTACACATTTAGAGGAAAATTGAGAGTTAATACCGTATGGGGGGGGAGTGCAAAATATTCATTTCATAAAACTATTTTACAGTAGCAAAATATATAAAAAACTTTAATAATATTAAATTAATCCATCTCAGAATAATGAACAATTTATTTTTATAAGCATTCAAAACAATGTGTGTGCAAAGTATAAAAATGATATTACCCTTCAACTATAGTAAACTATTGGATTCCTTCCGATAGTGGTAAAACATTTTAATTAGTTAAAATTTGTCAAAATATATAATCTGATGGGGGAAAAGTGTTTCTTTTGAAAATTCAAGTAAAGTACAGAGTTTTAAAATAAAAAAGAAAGTCATTTTCCATAATTTTTTCACTATTCATTTTAATCAGTTCAATATTAGTTTTCTTACAGTTTGACAATCCTCCCAGTTTTATCCATATATATATATATATAAATACATACTTCTTTACATTACTACAAATTAATTTCTCTTCGTAAAGCAAATATGAAATATAAATAATCTGAATGAGTATCAATCCAAAAGACACTAATTACTGATCCTCAATATTTGCATTAATGTATTGTTTTATTCTTTAATAGTTGTTGAAAACAATAGTTATTTCTTCTCTACCTTAATGAGGAATACATATACCTCCATACTTCCAAATGGGTCTAATTTATTGGAATGAAGTTTCATTTAATAACAACCTTAAATCAAGCCATTCAAACACGCAACTTAATGTGAATAGTTTTGAATTCTTATACGATTTCTTGTCAATAATCGTTTTCCAAAATGAGACATTTAAATGTTCTATCAAATGTGAAGTAAGCAGAATTTTTATTATTTCCTGATGCTTTGTTTGGTACTTTGAAGAACACAATGAAGCAATTAGAAATCTACCAATAAACGAATCTTGTATTGACATAAATTGAACTGATTCTGTTTGTGAATTAAATTTATTTGTTTGCATTTCACTAAAACGAAAGGTAGAGTCATTTAATTGTTTGTGGAAATGATTTCGAATATAATTGCAGTTTATGCTAGTGCTTTATATCTCAAAGAGCTGAGTAAAATATGTTTGATCGTTTTGTTAATGAATTTTACGATAAACAAGAATAGCATTTCCTGGAATTTTAATGATTATATTAGTTAAGTCTTATATAAAATATTATCGGAATTCTTGTACTTCCATTTTCGTAGAAATTGACTTTAATTTCGTTGCTTTCTCAATTAGTTCGATGTGCCATCGAGAGTAAGAATGTTTTTGTACCTCGAGGAATTTGGAATGTAAAATCCTTTGTGAAACTTAAAAAGCAAATGTAATATGTTTGGTATTTTTAGCAACTTAAAGGGCTTTTGTGTTTGTAATGCATGGACGCGAAATCTAATCACCACTCAGAACTACTTTTTTAGTTAGATTGATTTCATTACTTACTTACAAATCGTTATAAAATTACAATTATACTCGCTTGGTTGAAACTGTATTTTTTATTACTCGTATTTTGAACTGAGGTAACTTATTACATAATTGTTTACAAGTGGTGCGTGTTGCATGCCAGCTAATTTTCGAATATAGTCCGATTTTATTACATGGCTATAAATTTATGGCAAGTGCTGTATGCCAGCTTATTTTCAAATATAGTTTTTATTATATTTTTTGAAGAAAAAAATAGTTATTTAATAAATATGTAATAAATAATGAGATATATTTTATATGAGTTTGATCATTTTTAATCCATAAAGTAACATTTTATGTAATAAATAAAACTTCTGGAGTCAAGCAAATAAGGAAGAAAACTAAGCAAATTCAAGTTGTATGAAATCTTTATTCAGCCAGATCACGTTCATTATTTTTCTAGTTATAATATTCACAAGCATAATTAATTTGTCTCATGTAATTTTTATTCGCCAATTTTTTTAGAGTACGAGCAGGTTAGTACAATACTGCTAGTTTTAAAACTACCTTAAGAGTTCCATCTGTCTTTAATTTTGATGGTATATTACATCGATAGAGGAATAACTGTAGATAAGTTAAATCGAATCCGGTATTAGTCATGTAATTTCTTTTGAATCTCTAAGGATTTATATAAAGGCTAATAAAATATGTGCACCGTCTGTGCACGTAAGGGTAAAGCGAAGACAATACTTTAGCCGGATATGAAATATTGAATACTAATAACAGTGTACAATACTTTATAAGGATTATGAAGAATGAATTAACTCCATTATAATAAGAATACTCCTTTTCGGACAGGAGGGTGGTAACAGGTCTGGTTTGGTGGTAACAGTGTAGGTTCGGTAACACAAGTGTTAGCTTTTTTAATTGCTTGGATCAGTAAAAAATCATTAGTACTCGGAAAAATTAATCCTGATAAATCTAGGCATTATCATTCGGCGAAAAACAGAAGCAGTTGAATGCATTGTATTGTTATAAGCAACAATAAATTAAGTAAACTCTGGGAATTTAAATAATTTGTTTATTTTTAAAGTTTAATAGTGGAACAACCTATCTAGGATCTCAGATTTCCTTTTCATTACGGATAATTGACATTGTTATATGGAAATGAATAAATTCGCCAAGCACCTGGATATAATTTTATGATTTTCAATATAATATAGCACATGCAAAAGCAGTAAAATTATATAATAGTATTAATAAATGAAATTGAAATGTGTTTATAAGGTGTACGTATGAATATCATTTTGAATTATGTAATGTGAAATAAGCTTGATGTAGTCTTAAATACTGATAAAAATACCTAGTATTACAGCGAATTAAAATTCATCAAACTGTAATATATTATATTAATTTCAAAAACTTTTGTTGTTCCAAAGCATTAAAAAGTCAGCCAAATACAAATTTAATTATGGAATCCAATGAGTGTTTTTTTATAAATTGTATTTAGGTAAGTTAATTTATGCCCTTGAAATGTAAACATCTGATTTGGATTAACAAAACAGCTTAATAAAAAAACATGTGATGCAAAATTCCTAAGTCATTTAAAAGAGCATTTCTATATATATATATATATATATATATATATTTTATTTTTTTTTTTTTTTTTATATATATATTTATATATATTATATATATATTATATTTATTTATATATTGTTTTTTTATATTTATATATCTTGTAGAGAAATTTTGATTATATTATATATTATATAATATATATTATATAATTACTGGTGGGTGGTAAGTTTATCTTTTTAAAAAGTAATATAATTTAAAAAGTGAGATTCTCCTGTTTATATCCAAAATATTCGCTATATATTTAATGATAAACTACAGTTTTATTTTTATTCATTATTTTGCCCAAAAATTTCGAGAAATGAATGCATATTTTTTTAAGACTCATAATCGACAAAAATTAAAAGCCATTGCAATAAACCGAAACAATGGAGAACATAATTGAATCCTCCAAAGGGAATTTAATGCACTTAAATTTCTATATCATTTTTCAAAATACATCAAGAGAGATTTGACGCAATATTAGTTTGCATAATTTAAAGCTTTCCCCTCACGCGTTTGTTGTATCATAATAAAACTAAAATCATGGTTATCAATGTGTGCCAAGAATTCAATTCAAATATCTGGTTTAAAATGCTTTGTATAAATCCATCCGATAAAGACTTACTTTTTCCTGTTTGAAAAACCCATGCATCAAAAGAGTAAGATATATATTTCTTTTTGTGGGATTTCTAGAAAAGGGTATGTCAGTAAAATAAATATTTGTTCGAGGGAAAATCTCACAGACAAAGAAACATTTTCTCAAAACACCAGCTGAAATTCAAAAAGATTTTTTTTTTCGGAGAAGATGAAATGTTCTCTTTATACCTTATTCTGCACAAATTGAATATTTCCAAGAACAAAAAAATAATTTTAAACTCCCAGGGGGATTTTTCTTGACAGCCTATTTAAAAGTTGAAATCTGTTTCAAAAGTTTCGAGAGAAATATTTAGAGCTGTTTAAGGCCTTGAAAATGTTCTTCTCTTTCTCTAATATTTTTAGTCGAAACACAAGTGGAAAGTAAGAAAATAAAGCGTATTTGTCCATCGCTAGTTTTTACTCTAAATTCTTGAGTTTTTAATCTCAAGTAAAATGAACATTAATGAAAAGTAGAACAGAAATAATATAATAAATACCAAAAAATGTTAACGTGTGCTTGAAAGTATAGATACTACATTACTTGAATCAAATATTAACTTACTCACAATAGAATCACGGATTGTTACAATCGAATCTGGTAAGTTAATTATATTTCACTTCCAAAGAACTTCCCTCTTAATACTTCAAAATATTTCTTTTTAAAACCAACAAGTTTTTGAAACACAAGAAATTCTCAGATTTATATCTCTTTTTAAGATCAAATATAGATTGCAACTAGTGTTAACGAGAATCAAACAGCGAGGTTAAACCAAGCACTGTGATTTGCATATTTTCTTCTTTGAGAATATGATGTAAATTAAACTTAATTACTATTCTTGTTATTCCATAAGTTATTTAATTTTTATTATAAGGACAAAAATTTCATTTCTATGATTAAAATGTGAGTGTACATAATTTACAAACACACACATTTATTATTTTTTTTATATATATATATATATTTTTTTATATTATTATATATATCCTTTTTAACAAAAATTGGTTAACGTGGAAAAAAAAAGTATTATAAGAAAAGATCTATCGAATTGGGTAGCAGTTTTAAAAATAATTTCTTTTTAAAACTGTCCACTCAATTCGATAAAACTTTTCTTATTTTATGCAAATTATGAAAGCAAACATGGCATGTATTTTAAGCACTACTCTATATGGGTTTAAGTTTTCTTCTGTTTGTAAAGGTTTGCATTCGTTTTGTAGCTTTTGAAAACATTGACATTGAGATAACATCTGGAGGACGGACTGTAAAGCAGAAAAATAGGGAGATTAAGACAATCCAACCCTAAGCAAAGATAGCAAAATTGCTCAATATGTCCTAAAGTGGGACATAATGAGGAGACTATCGACTTGACGACACATTCGGAGAGAACCTGTGATTCGTAGCCATATCTTCAAAATCCTTGAAATGGAAAATTATAGATTTAGTGATGATATGGTAGTGAATGGGCATACAGAGCTGTATGAATTTTTTGGAGGCACCTATAAATACACTGTCGTGCAAAAGCAGAAAAACATCCTCAAATGTTTCAATAAACTCATTTGGAAGACATCCTATGGTATGGAATTTAGAATGAATGATATTTAACTGGTGCTGATGCAATTAAGTAATTATTCTTGAACTAACTTTCGAGAAGAATGGGAAAGGCTGCTAATTTAAGCAAACTTGAAAGATGGCACATTGTATTGTCCCAGAAACTCGGAACGAGTATCTCAGAAACAACATGACTGATAGGTTTCTCATGATCTGTCATTTTTCGTATTCATGAAAAGTGGATAAATAACATGGAAAACAGCATTAAACGTCAAGCGATTGGATTTCCACGCGCCATCAAAGAAAAATGACATCGGAGACTATCCCGCTCGGTCCAGTAAAATCAGTACCGGACAATGGCTCAGCTGACTGCCCAATATGATACAGTGTTCAGAACACAAAGTCAGCGGATATTTTAGACTATGGGACTGAGCAGCAGTTGTTCTACCCGAGTGACTCTGTTGACCATGCGCCATTGTCAACTACGCTTAAATTGGTCTCTAGAACTTCGAGACTGGAACAAAGAAAAGTAAAAGGGAGTTGTCTGGTCAGAGAGATTCCGATTTTTTTAACATTCATCATGTTCATAGTTATATCAAGGAGCACCGTTTTCCAGGCTAAATATTGTTCCTTCATGTCATACACTGGTTGGTTGTAGTCGTATTCTGCTTTGAAGGACGTTTTCATGGGTGATTCTGGGACCCTTAGTAATGGTAATCTGATAGGAAAGCTGCGAAATATCTGAGACTGATTGAGGATCAGTTGCACCCTTATAAGTTGTCTGTCATCCCTACTGGAAATGTAATGTTTAGGCAGGACAACGCTTCCATGTCCCACGGCTCGAATTGTGTTGAAGTGGTTCCGAAAGGCATAATAATAAACTAATGTATATGTCCCAGCCATCTAACTCAACGGATATAATCCGATAGAGCACATTTGGGATTTTATTGGAAGATAGCTCATAGATGAAAAACATCCATGCCAGAATGTCTCAAATTACCGTGGCCGCTATTTAGATATTTGGTGCAATCTGTCTCATATTATCTACCAAGAACTTACGTCATCTACGCCAAGGCGAGTAGCAACTATTTTGCGAATAACAGGGTGCTACGCGTTATTGAGTTGGTTCTCATAATGCTTTGGCTCTTTAGTGTAAATAGATCATATTTTAGAGATTATCCATTAATAGTTTTGTATACGTGGATTTTTAAACGTATTTACGAAATTCATATACAGATGAATTTCTATACAATATTAATTAATTTATGCTTTACATTATTATCAATTCATAATTACTGTTCAGTGTTTTTCAACGAAAGTGCATTTTGTTTTAAGTAGCACGAGTTTAACTGTTTTCTAGATTTTTCTCCGCACAATCTTTTTTTTAAATCTTTACGGTAACACAATGTAATAGTAATAATATATTAAATAACAATAGCTTAATTTAAAAGAATTTACTTTTAATAATTGTACTGTTTTCTTTGTTGTAAAGCTTAAATGAATAGATTATCTTAAGTCTCTCTCAGAAAAATTGTTAAATACAATTGTGAATTACAATTTTTGCATTGTAATTATAAGTAGCATTAAATATTTTTTCTGAGCTCTCTCGCAGTCTCAGTCAGATCGCTGTCGGAACAAGAAATTAATTTAAGTAACAAATTATATTTTTCACTCAGCAAATTTAGGTTGCTGCCAAAATATCTATTTTTACAGAAGTTATGCATAACTTTTTAAATATAATTGTGTTAAAAATAGTCAGACATATTCAACCTCCAACAATGCAATATTTACCGGAAGTGCTAACATATGCAAAATTTGTATTGCAAGCGAATTCTAGCGCTAGGTGCCCTTTCTATTCTACGTTAATCACATATCATGACTAACGACTATTTGCAACAAGTATTCAGAACATGTAATGCAGATTTCCTCATTATGCTCTTTTCCATGATGAAGTGTCTTAAATTAGAGGTTAATGAAAATGACTAAATTGCGTGAGAAGTTATTACAGGTATGACAAGGAAGCTTATTGGTCCAGCGGGATGAATTTAAGCAGTTTCGTTAGCAATTTAATGATGTCTCAAGAGGGTAGATGTAACGAGGGGTTTCGTTGAGGTTTAAGTAGGGGTGAAGATAATGAAAATATTCAACATGTTTGGAATTTATCATTATCTTGAAGAAAGGAGAAGAAAAAATGTTTATATCTTTTTTTAAATCTTTTCTTTTGTTCTGTTTTCTCCGTTTAAAAAATTTTTATAAATGCGTAACATTTTGGTCTATAATTTTGATTAAAAAAATTTAGTTGTAATTTAATACAAAAATTAGATGAGAGCTTTCAGACTTTAAATTTATAATTGCACATATGTACGTGTACATAATATATACAGTATTAGTTGCTTAACAGCGTTTGAATATAACAAACTGTTTTTAGGGTTATTTGTAAGTATATACTGAATACCAAAGAAAGCACTATATACATCATGTGATATATGACAAAAATAAATTACACGGGACAAGGAGCTATTTTTTGGATGTATAAACTTGTATGAGAATTTTCCTGAACTTACGGAGAAGAGTAGTAATAAAGCGGATAATCTTTCTGAAAATATATTGTGAAATATTTCAAACACATTATAGTGAGTAGTTAAAATTGTAGAATATTTTTGACGAATTTAAACGAATTTTAAAGATTTTGTAAATCAAATGCAATTTAAATAAGGTAAAAGAAAAAAAAGGGAACGATGAAAGAGATAGTTGTGTTTAAATTTTATTAAGTTGTGTCTTAAGTAAATTTTGAGAACATTTGCAGAGAAAAAAATGAAAGTGATTTGCTTTATATTAGAAAACGAAATCAAAACAGAAATATCCTTTATTAAAGTTAATTTTGTTTAAAAAAACTTATTTTTCTATTTGCGTATTTAGATCAAATAAACAAACATTCGATGCTTCCAACTATCCAAATATTTTTTATATTGATTAATCAAAAAATGTTCTTAGATCTATTTCCGTTAAGACATACATTAATAAAAATATTCTTTCAAGTATAAGAATATATCAGTAAAATTTTTTCAGGACAAATCTTTCCCTACCCGTTTATTTCTTAGCAATACATGGTATAAAAACTTTAGGATCTGAAAATTGAATTAAACTATTTTTTAAGAAAAACATATTTGTTTTTCTAGAAAACCCGAATTGGCACATTCAACGTTTGTAGGATACTCTGTTTAATACTTAACTTTTTGTTAGCATGCGTTAATCCCTAATTTTAAAAGGAGTGAACAGTGAAATCTCTCTCGTTATTCCTTTTTTGATTGCAATTTTGTTTCATACTTCTAAAAATAACACAAAACTCAAGTTTTTTTTTAATGAAGCTTTGCAGGAATTCCGTTTGTCACACAAAATGCCATATAGTTCAACATAAGGTAAATAATACATGAACTTAAAATAGTTTTTTGAGATAATCAAACATCTTATTTACAAAATATTATTTGCAGCAACTTTTTTTAATTTTTTTTATATAATAGGAGAGAAATGTAATTTAATCAATACTTACGTTCTTATTATTGGGGTAACATTTTTATTGTTTGTTTGCAGAGTTGTTTTTTAATGATTTCATTTAAGTCGAATACTGCTCAAACTGTATATATTTCAAAACTGTATATATTTCAAATTAAATGTTTTACTTACATAATTTGTATGTATTTTAAATTATATTTCAACTTTAAAATATTTGTATCGATATATTTTCCTATTACTAGCCTTATTGTATGTC
>BMAO01027677.1:0-15826 GCA_019973975.1 Trichonephila clavata | reverse complement strand
ATATATATATATATATATATATATATGGAAATTTGTCGCATTAATTTTACATCAAATTTTATAAAAACGTTCTCAGGGAAAACATCAATCTTACGTTCTTCCCGCGAGATATAAATTTTAACATTAGTTTAAATAAATAAATAAAAACTAGGAGGTACCTCCTATCCGCCAATTCCCATTGTACAAATTATACTACTGTTCCTACTCATCGCTCAAATTGTTCAGGATGATCTTTGGAGCTTGTATAAAAACAGAGAAAGACTATATTCTTGAACTTGGTTTTTAGTTTGAATTTCATACAAAGTTCTATACTTTTCTGCATATGGATTTTTATTCATAATTGGCTGTAAAATTTCAAAACATCGTCGCGTTTAACTATTTTTGCCCATTCATGCAAAGCCGCACTATCATCACAAATGTAAATTTGTCTGAACCGTGGTTTTGCTGCATTCTGTTGTTAAGATGTAGTTGCTTTTATAACTATACTTAATATTATAATAAATTTATTAAATCATCACAAGAAAATTTTTTTTTATACAGAGTATATTTTTTTAACTTACGTATTATCTCAACCGTATTGGCGACATTATATGAAACGAAGCACATGGCTGTCATTTCAGCGTGTACGACACACGCGATATCTAGGTTGCCAACTTGGCGAGCTACTGTCAACGTTGGCATTGTTGCTAAAGTACATAAGTACCAGTGAGAGAGATGTAAGAGTTACATTTTTATAGTCAACTTTCTTAAATTATTTTTTATAATATTTTCAAATTATTGTCATCAAAACTTTTAAAACTCATTACTTTCATTTTAAAAGTAATGAATATTTCACTGTTATTTACCAAAGAAATAATTGTAATTAATTAACTGTGATCACAATATTTAATTAAGAGAGAGAGATTATCATTATCAACATTTTTCTTTAATGAAATCATGCGTTTTTTTAATTTTATCAATAAAGTCTTTGGGAAAATTTCAGACTGCTTTCATTCCTCCCCCGAAACCTTCCGAATATTATTTTTTAATAATAATAAAAAAAGCACATACACACAGAAATAGCACACAAATGCTTACATCAGACAAGATTTTCTTTCCTGTTTGTTTGAGTAGAGGATCATCGCGCATGCGTATAATCGACCCATAATCATCAAATACGTGGGTGTTTTGTATTGAACTGTGTGTTTTTATTATTTTCTATGAAGCTCGCAACAGGTTTTTGAATTGATCTTCCACGTACCTTTCCATTTCATCGTGTAGTTCCATTTACCGGAGATTTTTTGTTTTTCAATCTTTTATCCTAAAAATAGTTCCAAAAAACCTATTTCCTTTTTTGGGAAATATTTCAGTTTTTGAGAATAAAGTATTTTTAAGTATATTTTTCCCATTTTTTTTCTTTAATCTAGGAAAGGCGATGCATTTACAGAGCATTCAAAAATTAAATGTGAGAATGTTATTATAAATTACAGCCTTACAGAATAAAAATAAATTCTTATTTTATACAGCATTCCCCTCTTACGTGCCACCGACGTATATATCCGTCTTGTTCAACCTGTGTGTTGTAGCCGGACGTATATATCCGTCCTTCCGAAATACGATTCTTTTCTTTGTGTGGCTATCAGTAAAACTATTCCGAAGGCTTTTGAATGTAATAAACGGACCTTCATAGTGTTTGAAAAGGATTTATACTTATTTCAGAGAAAAATTTGCTCATTTGTGCCTCCCCCCCCCCCAATATACTACATACGCATGCCTGTGTGAAAAACGGTGGAACTGGGGAAAGAATCACGTTACTTTTAATAAACAGTTAAGGGGTTAAATTGTAAGGAATTCTTCGTTTCATTGATACCCTAGTTTTCATTTTTTACAATATAATTTTATGTAATTATCATTGTTATGTAATAATATTATTAATCAATTTATAATTTATCTTTTATTTCATGTCGAATAAAAATGTTTCTAATTTAAGATCATCAATTATAATACTTGTTAAATGAAAATATTTTGAATTTTATTTTTTCCGACTAATTGTTGAGTGATAGTTATATTAATCTCGCACTATAAAGCAACACGAGGGCTATTGGCGATTGACCTCATAATTTTGAAACTGTCTCAAGTGACGTAAGCGAAATCTGAGCTGACACCCTCTATTCTCCTAACTACCATACCGCACTAAAGGGATGCCGTTTGAGCCTCGACATAAAAATCATTAAAATTTTTATAATCAAAAAGTAATTTAACACAGACTAATGTTCCTTAGTATATTTTTCATTTTTGAAAATCCCGTTCATTTTAGTTCACGAATTGCTGAAAATTTTTTATAATAAACCTTGATTATAATTCTATGATACACACAGAAATACTTTAAAAGTACTCTTGAACCAAACTTCATCTTATTGCAGAATAAATAAATGATGTTGCTATTTTAAGTAGATTTAGAAAAGTTAAAAATTCACTTCGAAAAATCTAAGAACCTCCGTTAGAGCCTAAACTGAAGAGTTAAAACTTATACATAGCGATAAAATATATTTTCGTTTATAGTCATATGAGCTCTCGTGGTACACAATACCGTGATACTATATAGATATATAGTAAAAATGGATTTAATATTTTAAATTTCATTCAACCATAAGTAATCTCTCTATATATAAAACATATTTTTCGTGATGCTGTAATAAATTTATATATACATAAGGTATAGTTTGTAAAAATGGGTCGTAAGAAGTTGAATTTAACCGAAGAGGAGCGTGAAGAACGATTTGCCTAGAGAACCCACCTGCCTTCCAGCGCTTTCTCGAAAAATTTATTTACTTCTTAGATCGTGATATATAGGTTTCTGTAATAATTTCTGGAAGCATCCATATAATTGCCAACATGATCGCGAAAAATTATACCAATTTGGTTGTATCGCCTACATTTCCCCAAGTTTCCATTGAAACTCCATTATAATGTGAGGGACGGCGTCGCTTGCTAATATCACTGGCAATTGCCAAGTCTATTTAATAAATCATAGGGGCTCAGTTTTTAAAAAGGCAGTTTATGTGTAACTTCGAAGGTGGCAATATTTACTCATGGATAATATTATGTGGCTCTGTCAAGGTGCAGAAGGAAAAACGGGATAAAAATTCAGCGCAATTTAGAAGACAAGGTGGTTTGGAACATTGTTTTTGAAGATGCACTAAATTGAAGTACAAATTAAAATGCGGAGAGGAAGACTTGAAATTTATTTTTTCCTGCGTACAATATATTGAAAAAAAGCAGAGCTACAAAATACATGTCAATTACAGTTTTACAATTTGAGCAATGAGTATAAATTGTTGTAGAATTTGAACGATGGGGTTGGTCCACTGTTAGGGGGACAGGTTTGTACACCCCCTAGTTACTTTAATAAAAAAATGTCTGTATAGATTAGTGAGTATTACAAAGGTAATCAAAGAAGCAAACATCATTATTACTTTTTTTGTAAAATCATAATTATACATAATGCAAGTACATGAGACTCTTACAAAACATCAGATGAATCTTTCCATAAATTTAGAACTTATTTTTTATGACACATCCAGCAGTCGAAACCCATTCTGGCACATACGTGATTACCTAAAATAGAGTATAAAAATTATTTGTTAGAATAGGCTTCTTCCTAAAAGAAGTGAATGGTTTATTCTTAAACATTTTATATTTAATTGTAGATAAATATTAGTTATATTCTTATAATTCAAGAAAATATGATTTCCACATCCCGAGGTTATATCGTCTAATTAATGTTTCAGTTGTTAAAGAATTTAAATTTTTACCATTTTGGTAGAGAAGACTCAATATCTCCATAATAGCAGGGGAGGGAGCTACTTCCAGCTAAATTTTTAAGAAAATTCCCCCCCCCAAGCTTTTTTTTACTAATGGGCTTCATATTGACTACAAAATCATTGCAACAAGCTCTCGTTGGATGCTAAATATTGTCGTGGTTTAATTTTGCGGAGAGTACCAGGAACAAATTGATACTCAAGGGTCTTTTACGTGCCACATACTCATATGACGTGCGTGCCTAAAATTTTTGAATTGAGAAAATATATCGACTCCAGCCGGAATCGAATCCACAATCTTGGGCTTACGAAGTGGGTACGCTACCTCTAAGGCACCTAGGTGACTTTTTTCCAATATATTGAAATATAAGCATTTATCTCAGTAAAAATTAGTTTCCTTTATTTTCCATTTTGTATATTCTTATTTTTGCTTAAAAATGCACAAAAAGGAAAATAGCTTGTTACAAGCTTGGAACAAGCTAAGAAAATTCTTCAGCTTGTAACAACCTCGTACAGATTGTTGGTGCTTGGGGATTCGAGTAAAGATCAGGCTTAACCAGTTCAAATTCCACAATTTATTATTTCTCTCTCACTAACTTAAATCAAACAACTCAGGGGAGTAGATGCACAACGCTACTAATTATAAGAGCAATCACACGGTTAAGAGATCACAGTCTACTAAAAGATCACACGGCTAAAAATCACAATCTACTTCACTTACTCTTGGAACACGTTGGACTTCTTCGGTATTATTCACTGTAATTCTCTTATTTGGTGTACGACCTGCTTTATCATTAAACTCAACCTTATAACTTATTCACCAATTAGCAATAATTGACTGTCCAAAGACTACTCGACGACTAACACTCGCTGGCTGTCGACTAACTTCGGTACCTAAATGTCCACGCTTAAATAGAACAACTCATTTGCATAACTCAAGTCTTCTTTTCGAGAGAAAGTTTTCAATAGAACCTACAGTTAAAAATAAATAAATTTACGCCAAGATGATTAGTTAAAGGTTCACGGATAGACCGGTTACAAGCTAAAACTCTGATTAAAACCGGCATGCATTTATCTTAGCAAAAATTAACTTCCTTTATTTTCCGTTTTGCATATTCTTATTTCTGCTTAGAAATGCATACAAAGGAAAATAAAATAAACAAAAGCATTTCTTTTAGCTAAACTCTGATTAAAATCTGCATGAATCGCTCAAATTAAGAACTGCTTTTTATTGTCTTTATATATCGAGAAAATCCGTATGATGCATTTAAGCATCAAGCAAGTCTTTCTGAAAAAAAGTTATAATGATTGCTAAAGCCACCATTCCCCCCACTCCCCCGATCAAAATTGTCATTCCAATAATTAAAACAAATCCGGGGGAAAAAAAGTTCAGTTTCAAAACGTCGAAATTTATTTCGTTCGTTCATTTTCAAAACTATTCTAAAAATACAATTCAAATAAAAGAAAACAAAATCCCGCTTTAAAGCATGTTTACATTTTTAATTATTAAAAAACAGGAGCAAAAGGCTGTAAAACTAAAACATTTATTTTAGTACATATTGGTGTAAAAAAAACTACAATCCAATTATTGGGAGATTATTTAACGTTCTCTTTTTAATATGTTCTTTTAATAAAGGCACTCAAACATTCTTATTCTTAAAGAAATATCGATCTGGGAAGAAACGTTAACTGTAACTGAAAATTGGGAACAACCTGGGGTGAAAAGGACATAAGTCATCGAAGAAAATGAGAATTTTAACGATAAAGAATTCTTCGCTAAGATATTTTTTCTCTTATTTTATGGTTTTCAATTCTTTCAGTTATCGTTCTCAGGAGAGATGATTATATTGCAAAAAGATATAGATTTCGAAGGTAATAAGTACTTATCTGTGGAAAAGGCAAATGAAAAAGAAATGATTAAGGCACCGATAAAATTGCATTTTTACGGTGAAAAAAATGTATAATGTAACTATATATGCATCGATACTTTAGCAGATTATTTTTTAGAATGTGCTTCTGCCATAATTTTTTTTCTGGTTAGGGTGGGAGGTATTCACACAAAATGTAATTCATAGTTTTTTTTAAAAAAGACCATTTAACAGATTTTAAATGGTGACATTAAAAAATATCATTCAATTTTTAAGAAATTATTTTCTGATTTAGTTTTCTAATGAAGGAAATTCATTCATTATTATGACTGAGAACAATGCTTGCAGAATAATCTTGTACGACAATAAGAATAATTATACTTTTCGCTTATATTCCACCAATTCTAAGAAATTTTTATTATAGAATAACATTATAAAATTTCAAATGAAAGTATTAAAACTCGGCACGTATTTTCCCGGAATAGCACTCTCCTTGTGGGAAAATTGAGTTTTACACGATAAATTCACTTCCCAGTATGAACTTGACAAATAAGATTATGGCAGCCCCAGGTGATGTGACCAATGATATGATTGGTGACTTCATCACCTTTGGAGACAAATTTGGCAAAAATATCACACCACCAAGGTACCATCGAGAAGTCTCTGGAGTCGGTCCTTCAATTTTATTGAACTAAAAAAGGAATAAGATATAGAGACTTCTTTTTCTGTCTCCTACCAGTGGAACTATTCTAGATAGTCTTTTCTGGGACGTCGTTAAGCTTGTTTATAACGAGTATGCTTGTTATAAATAATCTGTAATAATATTTCTTTGTGTAAAAACATTGTTTTATTTTCTTGTAGTCATTTGTTCGTCCTTGTTCATTAATAAATCCGTTATTATTCAAATATTGGAGAATCGTCGGCAGCTTTTCGCCCCCGCAAATTTGTATCAGTATTTTAACAAAAACAATGTTTAAGAAAATAATCTATATACATTATATTAGATGCATCTTTACAAATAAAGATAAAAATATCTCAATCAGTTTATTCCTACACATTAAATATCACCTATCAATAATATAATAATTCGAGAACTAAGCTCCCTTCCTATTGCGCGTATTTTCGAATTCTGCATTTTTGTAAATACGCCTTGTTTATTACTTTGTTATGCTTTATGTATTGAAATCATTATTTTGTTCGTGCTTACATGTTACAGCTTTAATACTATTATTTCATACCTTTTTCCTTTTAAAGTATTCAAAAATATTTTGATTTAAATATCACACAAATTCAGAAACTTTTTCAGTATTAGATGAAAATGGCATATTTTCGATATTTTACTGTAACAGCAGTCTTAAAAATCATAATTTGTGTGTGTGTTTGATTATCAGCTCATTCCTAGGTTTTCGATTCCTCAGATTTTCCATTTGTAAAAGTGGACCTATTTTCGAGATTATATTTTAATTTTAGGTTTCTGAATTTTGAGGGAATCACTTTTACGAACATTTATATCATATATACAGTTCTTCTATTTTATATACTTTCTTTTAATTGATGTAATTATTACTCTCTCTCTCTCTAGCGATTTATAAATATATAATGCATCTCAGAAAAACTAAATAAACATGCTATAATTATTTTTAAACACATCTATTAACTGTTGTTTTTTAAATCACTCGAAGAAACATTCTATTTCTGCATCACTAAATATTCTCTTATTACACATATTGTAAAATGGTGGACCGTCTTTCAGAGAGAGCAGACGCAGGAATCACGTAATTAACGGGAAGTGAATCGTACTTTATTCTGTGTGTGAATTATCCAGTAATTACAGCAGATTGAGTTAACAGAAATCATTTAAATCACGAGTAATCTACAATAATACACGTAAAATCCTCAATTGCACGAATTCAAAGTTCACACAGCAATACAAACCTGCAATCACTATAACGAATTGTCAATGAGAACGCACTATCACTTCCAAGCCCTGATTAAATCTTTGCTTCTCTGTATCTTCCTTATGTAGGCTTTCGTGGATTTTTGAACTATTTCAAGAAATAATCATTTAGTCTTTTCCGGATTTTTCCAAAAACATCTTTTATTATTGCCAAATATGGCGACTTGGCAAGATGTAGGGATAAAAAAAGTCGCCACCACAACCAATTCTATGTTTTACTATTATTGAAGTATTATCTTGTTATGCAAACAATCTTTCTAGCCACGATACCGTTTCTGCAGAGAAGCAGAGTTCGAGATTTCCCCCGAAACACTACACATATATATATATATGAGTGAGTGAGTGAGTGAATATTAACGTCCCACTGTTAGCTACACGAGGGCTTTTGGGGACGGTCCGATTTATATATATATATGTGTGTGTGTGTGTGTTTCATTTATAGTTGTAGTGTATTTATTTGAGCCTTTTTCTATTTAGTTTTGTTTATGTATTAATATATAGCTAATTCTTGTTTTTTAAGATTTTTCTATCAAGTAATTTGTTTTTTAAAAAACTGACTTGTAATAGTCATGTGGTAAGTTATATTATCTTGCAGTATTTAATACAAAGATTTTTAACTCTATACTAGAAAGTAGTTTATTAAATTTTATGGCTATATATTATTAATTGGCATTAGTTTATTTTATTTGGTAATTATTACATATTTATAATATATTTTCCTTTTCTCATGGCCCAGTAGTATAGGCAAATTACAGGTGAAGGTGGCCTAGCCCAAAACATGTTTAAACTTATATTCTTGGTTATTAAGACGAAGAGTTTGCGATTTTACTACTGTGAATAATATTTTTTACTGTTGTGTGACAAGGAATACCGGGTGGGCAAAAAGTCCGTATAAACTTTAAAAGTTTATAAAACCCGGAAAATTAAACAAAATAAAAAACGGTTTGCAGATTTAGCATCAATAAATCACGGTATTTTTTCTTAGGATAAGAAAAAGAACTGCTGACAGATGGCGCTCGTACAAACGACTGAGTTGGAAATATGCAAATGAGACAGGCGTTTACAAATACTGATGCCCTTGATCCAGATCTAATTCTCCGTTGCATGCCAACTAAATGAACAAGGATGCTGAGCGAGAAAGACAAAGCTTTGGTGGTGAAGCTGTTTTTCATGAACAAGGAATCAGCGACTGTCACTGCGTAAATTCCGATTTCAGAAAAATGTGAAGACAGGAAAAGGGCCTTCAACAGTGGTACGCCTCATAAAGCTTGTTCAGTGATTTGAGGAAACTGGATCGCTCAAGGATCGTGTAAGATCCGGACGACCAAATCTATGAATCATTAACAACAGTTGCAAGTTTACATGACCTCCTCGGTCTCCAGATCTGACTCCAGTGAATTTTTAGCTGTGGGGATATTAAAATTCCCGGGTGAATTAATCCCGTCCATCCAATCTGTCGGAATTGAAAGGGTCGATCCACCGAGATCTGTCATGTATACAGGCGGACATTCAGAGCACTCTGCCGTTGCTGGATTTGTGACACGCTTGAAATGTGTCATCCCTTTTGGTGGTGGATATGTGCAGCACATGCTTCTATAATAAATGATTTGGTAAAGTTACTTTTGTTATTTGCGAGTCTTTTCTTTCACTTATGTACAAAACGCCACCTATTGGGTGTTTTTTTAATTTTTTTTTCTTTCTTTTTCTTATCTTAAAAAAAATCCCGTGACTTATCAATGTTAAACCTGCAAACCGTTTTTTATTTTGTTTAATTTTCTGGATTTTATAAATTTTTAAAGTTTTATGGACTTTTTGCCCACCCGATATATATATGTATGTATATATATATGTGTGTGTGTACATATGCCGGTACATATATATATATATGTGGGGGGGGGTTGCATTTGTTTGCGGACACACACTGGTGTTTTGGGAGATGAGCTAACCGACTAGCTTGCAAAGTCTGCCCCCAAACGCGAAATTAACATTGTCGCTAATATTCTTTTTATATGAAGATTATGAAAGAATGATAGT
Organism: Trichonephila clavata; assembly: GCA_019973975.1. Taxonomy (NCBI): domain Eukaryota; kingdom Metazoa; phylum Arthropoda; class Arachnida; order Araneae; family Nephilidae; genus Trichonephila; species Trichonephila clavata. Next base: position 6,167 of record BMAO01027677.1, on the reverse strand, counting down.
GGTCTTCGAACCAAGAATATCTCATTTCAAATAAAGGGAGCTTAATAAAGACATTTTTTCATCCATCAATAATAGATAATCAAGCCGTCATTTTTATACTAATTACAAAAGAACCCAATTTGTCTCTTGTCATGGTGGCTTCAAAAGTTATTTGAATAAATTTAATATGGCTTCATCATCTTCCTGTGGTTGTAGTATTGGAGGCGAAGAAAATGTAGAACATGTGCTCCTTCTGTGTTCCAACTTGGTCAGAGAAAGAAAGATTCAAGGGCATTATAATAGAAATTGTTCTCCAGATTTTCATCAACTTATTTTCACCTGCAGTGCTTTTGAAAATTTCTGTAAACTCATTGCAAACATTTGAAATCCCTCATGATTTTTACCCCCCCCCTCCCTTTTTTTAAAATGTGTTTCTTACTTACTTATGTAAGCCCCGTGTGATACCTTGTGGTGCACGGGGATTTATAAATGTTTTCTATGAAAATAATTAAGGATTTTATTGATCATTAACAAAGCCTTAAAAATACCTATGAATTTAAATTTGAAAGCAATAATTTTATTAGATGTTGTATCTGAGATAGAGAGAGTACTACCTAATAGTAGTAAGGCTAAACATGAATTTGCATACGTGAAGGGTGATATTGCTTCATTGTTATACATTTAAGAAATTAATTTTGTTTTTTGTCTTGAATGCAGTATTAAATTCTCTTTAAAATGATATAAAAGACTTTGTTCAATATAACCTTTTCTATAAGCATATAAATTTAAAAAACAAAAAAAAGTTTGAAAGTGTCTCCAATTTTGGCCACCATTGTATTATAGGTACTTTATGTAAAGACAATTATAAAAAAAGTATTGTTTGCTAAAAAATTTTATATGATTTTTATATAATTTTAATATAATTTACTAGAATAATATTAATTTTTGATTCAAGTGTCAACTATCTATGCATAATACTTAGTAAACGGGATGTGAGCTTTTGGGTAATAACTGGGTATTTTTTTACACAATTTGTTGAAGTCTAGGCCTATTGAGAAATTATCACTAATCACATTTCATATTCTGTTTTTAGTTTGCTTATAACTTTTATTTTCGTAATCATGTTGTGAAATACGTTTCAATTAATTATATTGTTCCGAATGGCATTAAAATGTTTATAGCTATGTGAGAAATTCTGTGTATTTTGCATGAATTAGCAACCTAAAATTTAGGAGCTGTTCTTACTTAAATTTAGATTTTAACGTCCAATATGTTGATATATCGATAAGTTCTCTCTCCTTCATCGTAGGTATTCTCTACTAATGAGCATAATATTACTTCGTGAAACAATATATTTACAATCTAGTTAGTAGGGTATATAAAGAGAACGTTCTAATATTTTATTGCATTATAATAAAAATTTTAAAAAGTATTAGAAATAAAGTTAGAAGTAAATACAATTTTCAGTTTTTTAATGATTGGATTGAGCTTTAGATGCATGTGGTTCTGCAAACTTCAAAAAGAACAAAAATCCATTTTTTTATTGTGACTTGTGGAACTCCAGGGTTCAGTGGAACACAGTTTGAAGTCCACTGGGTTAGAAGATAAAATAGCATATATTACAGCGAATTACCATCTGAGTTAATTAAAAGAGTAACAGAATTTGTAACTATCATTAGGAATAAAAAAAAATTTACAGTTTTTTTCCTGTTAAGGTAATAGTAATCATCTTAGCATTGTATTAATTTTCCAGAAATAAAGAAGCTAGTAAGCTTTGAAAAGGAGAATATAAAAGATGGACTGAGATATGTAAAATAGATTGAATAATAGATTCAAGAATGAGATGGACGAAAGAAGAGTTAAACGAAGTAAAAGATTTGACGAATCATTCAAAAAGTAATAAAAAATAATTATTCAAAAACTCTGTATATAAATTTAAAATTGATTATCAGAGAAAATCGGAATTATTAGAAAGAAATTCTAATGAGGAGACTGTATCATTTGTTGTTAATAATTTTAATAATTAGCAGCAAGTGCAGGATTTCACTAATGAGCCACATAAACAAATAATACAAGACTTACCAGCAAAAAAGTTGTTTGGATATGTTAAAAGGGCTTTATGTCAAAAATAACAAAAAATGTTAAGAATTATATCGAGAATGGCGGCTTCTCTCTCTTGGTAGGGTCTTATTACTAATTAATACAGTATTATGTTGCTAATAATGCCGCAGCATCTAAACCAGTAATCCTAAGGTTAGTCGATACAACTATTTCTCAAAGGGAACTAAGAAAATAAAAGAAGCAATTATTATTCGCTCTTGCAGTAGAGATTCCTCATCAGAACAAGCTAAGTGTAGATTACAGACAATGTCTTTAGTAAATAATAAAGGCGGCATAATTTAGTAGAAAGTTGACGGCTGGATACATTAATGAGTAGTATACATATGCATAGGTTTTTCACTTAATAATGATTAAGAAAATGTATTGTTATAATTAGGAGCGCGCCTCCTTTTGCACGCTCAAGGAAAAATTAATAAAATAAATAAATTTTTGAAGTATGAAGAAGAACTTATCAGTTTGTTTACACATTTCTTACTAATTTTTCTTTAAAGTACTGACCAAGCAATATTTTTTCAGTAACAAGTTTAAAAAAATAAAATTTTGAAAGTTAGACTCTAGAATAGAGTGATATCAGATATAGAAAGAATTACTTAATGACTCCAACAAAATGAATTCATTATTTAAGAGCCTTCAGCATCAAAATATATTAAAACTTGATAATTTAATATACGTAGGATTTCAAAAAGTAAGATAACAAGAGCTCTACAGGTGTGAAAATTATCCGTATGAATAAAAAATCCCTCTAAGGATAATGAAAACGATCACAGTATTCAAACAATGACAGTAGATGGAGCTGTTTTTCTAGTAATGACTAAATCTCAGTTTGAAGATGGCTGTATTGACAGTGTGGTAGTCTCGACCAAAGGACCCATTCCCTGTTTGGGAACTGGTGACGTCTCAACGGTCATGGAGTTTCGCGGGGGAAAGTATCCGAGACCGGACACATAGACGCTTATGTTCTTAGGCAGGGGTGGCCAACCTTTTTGGGAAGAGTGCCATTAACTGAAAAATTGAAATCATGCTTGTCACTTCCAACTTTCCCGGGAAAAAAAAGAAATGAAAAGGTCAAAAAATGTTACTTAAAAGCATTGGCTTATTATGTATTTTTTACTCAAATAGAACATTTTTATGCAATTCCTACAAAGTAATTAAGAAATCGTCAAGTCTAGTACTGAATGAATAATGGAAAATGGATATTAAATTCTTAAATCTATCATAACCTGGAGCATTATTAACTATGATAGATAGTTCCTGCATTAATATGAAGTGTGTTAATCTTTTTTCTCCAGAATCGAGACAAAAAAGGCAAAAGTTTTTTCACAAAAGAATATAAATATGATCAATTAAAATAGAAAAAATAAATATTTTCCTTACAATCTTAAATTTAAATTATTTAACTGTCCCATAGTATCCGTAAGAAAAGATAAATCCCATAGCCAATCTTCAGACTTGAGTAACAGACACTCAATGGGCAGTTCATTGCTTTCTTCCAAATATTTTAAAACACGCTCCCTCAAATTCCAAAATCTCACTAGTGCACTTCCTTTGGAAAGCCAGCGCACAAAGAAATGAAGGAGTATTTTCTACATTATAATTTCCTAACATAATTCAGTTAAGTGTATTTTTAAAATAATTTTTGAAACTTTTTGTCTGAGACAACCATATTTCAACAAAACTGTAAAAAAAAATTGGTATTGATTATTATCGTTTCAATTTTTAAAATTTTTCAAAAAGTCTTCGCGTGCCACTGTTACAACTCAGCCGTGCCACGGGTTGGCCACCCCCTGTTCTAATGTAAGTCAACCATTGACTTCCCTTTATTCATCCAACAAAGGGGTGACTGCCACAGTTCTTACGTCAATATCCAGCTTCAATGTCCACCGCGTAAGGGTTGACTAGAACCAATAGCCGAAAAGTAATCCCGGCTACGTCCAAACAGAAAGTATTTTGTCTCACATTTCGCTTTTGTTGGCATGACGTATTCCACCTTCAAATAGACACCAAAAGATGAAACACACTCTCGATGCGCTAAAAAGCTTCACAGACGCTAGAGAGACACTTCTACAGGCTTCAACACTCTACGATATCGAAGCACACTCCAAAGGACTCTCTCTCTCCGATCGACTTCCAGATTCATTTGTACCCTTTCAAATCTACAGTGACCTACCTATCAAGGCTCACCCCCACGTGCATCCCAATGTCGTCCTAACACAGCCTTTCATCATCAGCAATATAGTCCGCAATTGAAATAAAAAGTGTGATATTGTTTTTTCATTTAAAGAAAAATTTTAGAGCTGATATTCATCTGCAACTGATACAAGTGAACGGCATAAGTGTTATATCACGAAAACAGGTACGGTTTTGGTAGGGAATTTGAGAACATGACAGATGTGTGAGATGAAGGAAGAGCAGGATGATCAAGCACATCCATGACAGATAATAATCTTTGCCGTGTCAAAGCTTTGATTCAAGGTCACCATCATATTTTTTTTATCCTACGCCCGTCTTCGACATCTCTGCTATTAGTCGACGAGCAGCCCAATAAAATGATGACGAAGTATTAAAAAAATTTAAGGCGATAATTTATCAGTCGTTTAGTTTAAACAGGAGATACCACGTGAAAGTGACAGAAACAAACATCGTATTACTCTGAGTAAAATTACACAAGAACTCAATATGATTCGCAGTGCGCACTATATAGCACAATCACGAACTTAACACTGATTTCTACGATGCAGGTTTCAGTGGTTTGGTGTACCAATGGAACAAATGCTTTGATAAATTTAGTGACTATCAAGGTAGTAGTAGTATGTAGAGAAGTATTACGTACCTGTGCCTTTTCCTACAATGTATATATATATATATATATTGTTACAAATTTTGTATACAATAATGTAAATAATTTGTATTCGGATGTGCAATGCCTTTATATAACTCTTTTCTATATTTACATAATTTTAAAGTTGTAATATTCACAAGCAACGCCGTCCCTAACGTTATAATGGCGATTCTCAATGGGAACTTGGTGAAACATTGGCGATAGAGCCAAGTTGGCATCATTTTTGGCGACCAACTTGGCGACCATGTTGGCGAGTTCGGGACCCTCTGGATTCTTCTAGAAATTAGTAGATAAATCCATTAATTTCACGATCTGTGGCGCGAGCGCATCTTTTCCACAAATTTAGGTCCTGGATATAAATAGAGTGATACTCGCCGCAAGAGTCAGTCTGGTTTCAGCCAGCTAGTAGCGAGTTTGATTCCAACCAGCGAGTAGTGAGCATTGTTTTGATTAGCGATTAGTAGACTTGCCTTGAACTTGATCAGCTCGGCTTTGCTTGTGAATAGTCATTTACATATGTGTATTTTAGACACTGCTTATTTTTTCTGAGTGCTGTTGAAGGTGTGAAATCCATCTGTTATTTATTCTGTGAATTTTGCTGCTGAATCCTGTATTTCAAGGATTGATTTTCGGCAATAAATACTCATCGCACTTAAAGAATTGCCTTGTTATTTACGACTCATTTTGCATAAAATCCCCGAACCCCTATCTACGTAACAATATATTTATTTATTTATTTCCTGAATAAATGGTTACTCTAAATGTGCTTATTACCTTTCTTTTTAAAACCCCTACGTATGACTGCAAATTAGTTGGTGAAACCATTTCTTAAAAAAATTAAATAAAAGAACAAAGTTTTTACGTATGCATAAAACTCGTTGAATTTCATGTATGCTTCAATAAATTATTAAAACTTTTTAAGGCTACACAGTACCCTTTTATTAAAAAACATTTTGGAGACAGTAGCACTAAAAATAATTTATGTTTTATATTCAGGTTGATTTTGAAAGTAAAAAGTCAGTTTTACCAACCATTATTTTACCATTTTAAAAAATTAGGAATTTTTGAAGTTTTTTCCAACTTTTATAGGTATATATATAAAATGTTTATTTCTTAAAAATCTTAAGTTATTTTAAGTAATTTATGTTTCTTACATTATTGTGAACAAAAGTCAGCATAGATTTGAAAATCAGTTCCCTTGTTTATTTTTAATAATCATTTTTCTAGA
>BMAO01027675.1:0-19687 GCA_019973975.1 Trichonephila clavata | reverse complement strand
TTTTTATTGCAATAACTTTTGATCTAATTGAAATTTGAAAAGCTACATGTATTCGTGATCAGCGTCGGACTTTACATGAGAAAATTGATTGGTTGGAATAGGAGTTAGAAATTTTTCCCTGTTCATGACGTCTCCCCTGCCAAATATCCAAAAAATGTGAAAACTTTTTATTGCAATAACTTTTGATCTAATTGAAATTTTGAAAAGAGCTACATGTATTCGTGATCAGCGTCGGACTTTACATGAGAAAATTGAGTTGGTTGGAATAGGAGTTAGAAATTTCCCTGTTCATGACGTCTCCCCTGCCAAATATCCAAAAATGTGAAAACTTTTTATTGCAATAACTTTTGATCTAATTGAAATTTTGAAAAGCGCTACATGTATTCGTGATCAGCGTCGGATTTTACATCAGAAAATTGAGTCTGGATGGAATAGGAGTTAGAAATATTTTCCCTGTTCATGACGTCTCCCCTGCCAAATATCCAAAAAATGTGAAAACTTTTTATTGCAATAACTTTTGATCCAATTGAAATTTTGAAAAGCGCTACATGTATTCGTGATCAGCGTCGGATTTTACATCAGAAAATTGAGTTTGGTTGGAATAGGAGTTAGAAATTTTTTCCCTGTTCATGACGTCTCCCCTGCCAAATATCCATAAAATGTGAAAACTTTTTATTGCAATAACTTTTGATCTAATTGAAATTTTGAAAAGCGCTACATGTATTTCGTGATCAGCGTCGGACTTTACATCAGAAAATTGAGTTGGTTGGAATAGGAGTTAGAAATTTTTTCCCTGTTCATGACGTCTCCCCTGCCAAATATCCAAAAATGTGAAAACTTTTTATTGCAATAACTTTTGATCTAATTGAAATTTTGAAAAGAGCTACATGTATTCGTGATCAGCGTCGGACTTTACATGAGAAAATTGAGTTGGTTGGAATAGGAGTTAGAAATATTTTCCCTGTTTCATGACGTCTCCCTGCCAAATATCCATAAAATGTGAAAACTTTTTATTGCAATAACTTTTGATCTAATTGAAATTTTGAAAAGAGCTACATGTATTCGTGATCAGCGTCGGACTTTACATGAGAAAATTGAGTTGGTTGGAATAGGAGTTAGAAATTTTTTCCCTGTTCATGACGTCTCCCCTGCCAAATATCCATAAAATGTGAAAATTTTTATTGCAATAACTTTTGATCTAATTGAAATTTTGAAAAGCGCTACATGTATTCGTGATCAGCGTCGGATTTTACATCAGAAAATTGAGTTTGGTTGGAATAGGAGTTAGAAATTTTTTCCCTGTTCATGACGTCTCCCCTGCCAAATATCCATAAAATGTGAAAACTTTTTATTGCAATAACTTTTGATCTAATTGAAATTTTGAAAAGAGCTACATGTATTCGTGATCAGCGTCGGACTTTACATGAGAAAATTGAGTTTGGATGGAATAGGAGTTAGAAATATTTTCCCTGTTCATGACGTCTCCCCTGCCAAATATCCATAAAATGTGAAAACTTTTTATTGCAATAACTTTTGATCTAATTGAAATTTTGAAAAGAGCTACATGTATTCGTGATCAGCGTCGGACTTTACATGAGAAAATTGAGTTTGGTTGGAATAGGAGTTAGAAATTTTTTCCCTGTTCATGACGTCTCCCCTGCCAAATATCCAAAAAATGTGAAAATTTTTATTGCAATAACTTTTGATCTAATTGAAATTTTGAAAAGCGCTACATGTATTCGTGATCAGCGTCGGATTTTACATCAGAAAATTGAGTTTGGTTGGAATAGGAGTTAGAAATTTTTTCCCTGTTCATGACGTCTCCCCTGCCAAATATCCATAAAATGTGAAAACTTTTTATTGCAATAACTTTTGATCTAATTGAAATTTTGAAAAGAGCTACATGTATTCGTGATCAGCGTCGGATTTTACATCAGAAAATTGAGTTTGGTTGGAATAGGAGTTAGAAATTTTTTCCCTGTTCATGACGTCTCCCCTGCCAAATATCCATAAAATGTGAAAACTTTTTATTGCAATAACTTTTGATCTAATTGAAATTTTGAAAAGCGCTACATGTATTCGTGATCAGCGTCGGATTTACATCAGAAAATTGAGTTTGGTTGGAATAGGAGTTAGAAATTTTTTCCCTGTTCATGACGTCTCCCCTGCCAAATATCCATAAAATGTGAAAACTTTTTATTGCAATAACTTTTGATCTAATTGAAATTTTGAAAAGCGCTACATGTATTCGTGATCAGCGTCGGACTTTACATGAGAAAATTGAGTTTGGTTGGAATAGGAGTTAGAAATTTTTTCCCTGTTCATGACGTCTCCCCTGCCAAATATCCATAAAATGTGAAAACTTTTTATTGCAATAACTTTTGATCTAATTGAAATTTTGAAAAGAGCTACATGTATTCGTGATCAGCGTCGGACTTTACATGAGAAAATTGAGTCTGGATGGAATAGGAGTTAGAAATATTTTCCCTGTTCATGACGTCTCCCCTGCCAAATATCCATAAAATGTGAAAATTTTTATTGCAATAACTTTTGATCTAATTGAAATTTTGAAAAGCGCTACATGTATTCGTGATCAGCGTCGGATTTACATCAGAAAATTGAGTTTGGTTGGAATAGGAGTTAGAAATTTTTTCCCTGTTCATGACGTCTCCCCTGCCAAATATCCATAAAATGTGAAAACTTTTTATTGCAATAACTTTTGATCTAATTGAAATTTTGAAAAGAGCTACATGTATTCGTGATCAGCGTCGGACTTTACATGAGAAAATTGAGTTTGGTTGGAATAGGAGTTAGAAATTTTTTCCCTGTTCATGACGTCTCCCTGCCAAATATCCAAAAAATGTGAAAACTTTTTATTGCAATAACTTTTGATCTAATTGAAATTTTGAAAAGCGCTACATGTATTCGTGATCAGCGTCGGATTTTACATCAGAAAATTGAGTTTGGTTGGAATAGGAGTTAGAAATTTTTTCCCTGTTCATGACGTCTCCCCTGCCAAATATCCATAAAATGTGAAAACTTTTTATTGCAATAACTTTTGATCTAATTGAAATTTTGAAAAGAGCTACATGTATTCGTGATCAGCGTCGGACTTTACATGAGAAAATTGAGTCTGGATGGAATAGGAGTTAGAAATATTTTCCCTGTTCATGACGTCTCCCCTGCCAAATATCCAAAAAATGTGAAAACTTTTTATTGCAATAACTTTTGATCTAATTGAAATTTTGAAAAGCGCTACATGTATTCGTGATCAGCGTCGGATTTTACATCAGAAAATTGAGTTTGGTTGGAATAGGAGTTAGAAATTTTTTCCCTGTTCATGACGTCTCCCCTGCCAAATATCCATAAAATGTGAAAACTTTTTATTGCAATAACTTTTGATCTAATTGAAATTTTGAAAAGAGCTACATGTATTCGTGATCAGCGTCGGACTTTACATGAGAAAATTGAGTTTGGTTGGAATAGGAGTTAGAAATTTTTTCCCTGTTCATGACGTCTCCCCTGCCAAATATCCATAAAATGTGAAAACTTTTTATTGCAATAACTTTTGATCTAATTGAAATTTTGAAAAGAGCTACATGTATTCGTGATCAGCGTCGGACTTTACATGAGAAAATTGAGTTTGGTTGGAATAGGAGTTAGAAATTTTTTCCCTGTTCATGACGTCTCCCCTGCCAAATATCCAAAAAATGTGAAAACTTTTTATTGCAATAACTTTTGATCTAATTGAAATTTTGAAAAGAGCTACATGTATTCGTGATCAGCGTCGGATTTTACATCAGAAAATTGAGTTTGGTTGGAATAGGAGTTAGAAATTTTTTCCCTGTTCATGACGTCTCCCCTGCCAAATATCCATAAAATGTGAAAACTTTTTATTGCAATAACTTTTGATCTAATTGAAATTTTGAAAAGAGCTACATGTATTCGTGATCAGCGTCGGACTTTACATGAGAAAATTGAGTCTGGATGGAATAGGAGTTAGAAATATTTTTCCCTGTTCATGACGTCTCCCCTGCCAAATATCCATAAAATGTGAAAACTTTTTATGGCAATAACTTTTGATCTAATTGAAATTTTGAAAAGCGCTACATGTATTCGTGATCAGCGTCGGATTTTACATCAGAAAATTGAGTTTGGTTGGAATAGGAGTTAGAAATTTTTTCCCTGTTCATGACGTCTCCCCTGCCAAATATCCATAAAATGTGAAAACTTTTTATTGCAATAACTTTTGATCTAATTGAAATTTTGAAAAGAGCTACATGTATTCGTGATCAGCGTCGGACTTTACATGAGAAAATTGAGTCTGGATGGAATAGGAGTTAGAAATATTTTCCCTGTTCATGACGTCTCCCCTGCCAAATATCCATAAAATGTGAAAACTTTTTATTGCAATAACTTTTGATCTAATTGAAATTTTGAAAAGCGCTACATGTATTCGTGATCAGCGTCGGATTTTACATCAGAAAATTGAGTTTGGTTGGAATAGGAGTTAGAAATTTTTTCCCTGTTCATGACGTCTCCCCTGCCAAATATCCATAAAATGTGAAAACTTTTTATTGCAATAACTTTTGATCTAATTGAAATTTTGAAAAGCGCTACATGTATTCGTGATCAGCGTCGGATTTACATGAGAAAATTGAGTTTGGTTGGAATAGGAGTTAGAAATTTTTCCCTGTTCATGACGTCTCCCCTGCCAAATATCCAAAAAATGTGAAAATTTTTTATGGCAATAACTTTTGATCTAATTGAAATTTTGAAAAGCGCTACATGTATTCGTGATCAGCGTCGGATTTTACATCAGAAAATTGAGTTTGGTTGGAATAGGAGTTAGAAATTTTTTCCCTGTTCATGACGTCTCCCCTGCCAAATATCCAAAAAATGTGAAAATTTTTATTGCAATAACTTTTGATCTAATTGAAATTTTGAAAAGCGCTACATGTATTCGTGATCAGCGTCGGATTTTACATCAGAAAATTGAGTTTGGTTGGAATAGGAGTTAGAAATTTTTTCCCTGTTCATGACGTCTCCCCTGCCAAATATCCATAAAATGTGAAAACTTTTTATTGCAATAACTTTTGATCTAATTGAAATTTTGAAAAGAGCTACATGTATTCGTGATCAGCGTCGGACTTTACATGAGAAAATTGAGTCTGGATGGAATAGGAGTTAGAAATATTTTCCCTGTTCATGACGTCTCCCCTGCCAAATATCCAAAAAATGTGAAAATTTTTATTGCAATAACTTTTGATCTAATTGAAATTTTGAAAAGGCTACATGTATTCGTGATCAGCGTCGGATTTACATCAGAAAATTGAGTTTGGTTGGAATAGGAGTTAGAAATTTTTTCCTGTTCATGACGTCTCCCTGCCAAATATCCAAAAAATGTGAAAATTTTTATGCAATAATTTTGATCTATTGAAATTTTGAAAAGGCTACATGTATTCGTGATCAGCGTCGGATTTTACATCAGAAAATTGAGTTTGGTTGGAATAGGAGTTAGAAATTTTTTCCCTGTTCATGACGTCTCCCCTGCCAAATATCCATAAAATGTGAAAACTTTTTATTGCAATAACTTTTGATCTAATTGAAATTTTGAAAAGAGCTACATGTATTCGTGATCAGCGTCGGACTTTACATGAGAAAATTGAGTTTGGTTGGAATAGGAGTTAGAAATTTTTTCCCTGTTCATGACGTCTCCCCTGCCAAATATCCATAAAATGTGAAAACTTTTTATTGCAATAACTTTTGATCTAATTGAAATTTTGAAAAGAGCTACATGTATTCGTGATCAGCGTCGGACTTTACATGAGAAAATTGAGTTTGGTTGGAATAGGAGTTAGAAATTTTTTCCCTGTTCATGACGTCTCCCCTGCCAAATATCCATAAAATGTGAAAATTTTTATTGCAATAACTTTTGATCTAATTGAAATTTTGAAAAGAGCTACATGTATTCGTGATCAGCGTCGGACTTTACATGAGAAAATTGAGTTGGTTGGAATAGGAGTTAGAAATTTTTTCCCTGTTCATGACGTCTCCCCTGCCAAATATCCAAAAATGTGAAAATTTTTATTGCAATAACTTTTGATCTAATTGAAATTTTGAAAAGCGCTACATGTATTCGTGATCAGCGTCGGATTTACATCAGAAAATTGAGTTTGGTTGGAATAGGAGTTAGAAATTTTTTCCCTGTTCATGACGTCTCCCCTGCCAAATATCCATAAAATGTGAAAACTTTTTATTGCAATAACTTTTGATCTAATTGAAATTTTGAAAAGAGCTACATGTATTCGTGATCAGCGTCGGACTTTACATGAGAAAATTGAGTTTGGTTGGAATAGGAGTTAGAAATTTTTCCCTGTTCATGACGTCTCCCCTGCCAAATATCCATAAAATGTGAAAACTTTTTATTGCAATAACTTTTGATCTAATTGAAATTTTGAAAAGAGCTACATGTATTCGTGATCAGCGTCGGACTTTACATGAGAAAATTGAGTTTGGTTGGAATAGGAGTTAGAAATTTTTTCCCTGTTCATGACGTCTCCCCTGCCAAATATCCAAAAATGTGAAAACTTTTTATTGCAATAACTTTTGATCTAATTGAAATTTTGAAAAGCGCTACATGTATTCGTGATCAGCGTCGGACTTTACATCAGAAAATTGAGTTTGGTTGGAATAGGAGTTAGAAATTTTTTCCCTGTTCATGACGTCTCCCCTGCCAAATATCCATAAAATGTGAAAACTTTTTATTGCAATAACTTTTGATCTAATTGAAATTTTGAAAAGAGCTACATGTATTCGTGATCAGCGTCGGACTTTACATGAGAAAATTGAGTTTGGTTGGAATAGGAGTTAGAAATTTTTTCCCTGTTCATGACGTCTCCCCTGCCAAATATCCATAAAATGTGAAAACTTTTTATTGCAATAACTTTTGATCTAATTGAAATTTTGAAAAGAGCTACATGTATTCGTGATCAGCGTCGGATTTTACATCAGAAAATTGAGTTTGGTTGGAATAGGAGTTAGAAATTTTTTCCCTGTTCATGACGTCTCCCCTGCCAAATATCCATAAAATGTGAAAACTTTTTATTGCAATAACTTTTGATCTAATTGAAATTTTGAAAAGAGCTACATGTATTCGTGATCAGCGTCGGACTTTACATCAGAAAATTGAGTTTGGTTGGAATAGGAGTTAGAAATTTTTTCCCTGTTCATGACGTCTCCCCTGCCAAATATCCATAAAATGTGAAAACTTTTTATTGCAATAACTTTTGATCTAATTGAAATTTTGAAAAGAGCTACATGTATTCGTGATCAGCGTCGGACTTTACATCAGAAAATTGAGTTTGGTTGGAATAGGAGTTAGAAATTTTTTCCCTGTTCATGACGTCTCCCCTGCCAAATATCCATAAAAATGTGAAAACTTTTTATTGCAATAACTTTTGATCTAATTGAAATTTTGAAAAGCGCTACATGTATTCGTGATCAGCGTCGGACTTTACATCAGAAAATTGAGTTTGGTTGGAATAGGAGTTAGAAATTTTTTCCCTGTTCATGACGTCTCCCCTGCCAAATATCCATAAAATGTGAAAACTTTTTATTGCAATAACTTTTGATCTAATTGAAATTTTGAAAAGAGCTACATGTATTCGTGATCAGCGTCGGACTTTACATGAGAAAATTGAGTTCTGGATGGAATAGGAGTTAGAAATATTTTTCCCTGTTCATGACGTCTCCCCTGCCAAATATCCATAAAATGTGAAAACTTTTTATTGCAATAACTTTTGATCTAATTGAAATTTTGAAAAGAGCTACATGTATTCGTGATCAGCGTCGGACTTTACATGAGAAAATTGAGTTTGGTTGGAATAGGAGTTAGAAATTTTTTCCCTGTTCATGACGTCTCCCCTGCCAAATATCCATAAAATGTGAAAACTTTTTATTGCAATAACTTTTGATCTAATTGAAATTTTGAAAAGCGCTACATGTATTCGTGATCAGCGTCGGACTTTACATGAGAAAATTGAGTTTGGTTGGAATAGGAGTTAGAAATTTTTTCCCTGTTCATGACGTCTCCCCTGCCAAATATCCATAAAATGTGAAAACTTTTTATTGCAATAACTTTTGATCTAATTGAAATTTTGAAAAAGAGCTACATGTATTCGTGATCAGCGTCGGACTTTACATGAGAAAATTGAGTTTGGTTGGAATAGGAGTTAGAAATTTTTTCCCTGTTCATGACGTCTCCCCTGCCAAATATCCAAAAAATGTGAAAACTTTTTATTGCAATAACTTTTGATCTAATTGAAATTTTGAAAAAGAGCTACATGTATTCGTGATCAGCGTCGGACTTTACATCAGAAAATTGAGTTTGGTTGGAATAGGAGTTAGAAATTTTTTCCCTGTTCATGACGTCTCCCCTGCCAAATATCCATAAAATGTGAAAACTTTTTATTGCAATAACTTTTGATCTAATTGAAATTTTAAAAAGAGCTACATGTATTCGTGATCAGCGTCGGATTTTACATCAGAAAATTGAGTTTGGTTGGAATAGGAGTTAGAAATTTTTTCCCTGTTCATGACGTCTCCCCTGCCAAATATCCATAAAATGTGAAAACTTTTTATTGCAATAACTTTTGATCTAATTGAAATTTTGAAAAGAGCTACATGTATTCGTGATCAGCGTCGGACTTTACATGAGAAAATTGAGTTTGGTTGGAATAGGAGTTAGAAATTTTTCCCTGTTCATGACGTCTCCCCTGCCAAATATCCATAAAATGTGAAAACTTTTTATTGCAATAACTTTTGATCTAATTGAAATTTTGAAAAGAGCTACATGTATTCGTGATCAGCGTCGGACTTTACATGAGAAAATTGAGTTTGGTTGGAATAGGAGTTAGAAATTTTTTCCCTGTTCATGACGTCTCCCCTGCCAAATATCCATAAAAATGTGAAAACTTTTTTATTGCAATAACTTTTGATCTAATTGAAATTTTGAAAAGAGCTACATGTATTCGTGATCAGCGTCGGACTTTACATGAGAAAATTGAGTTTGGTTGGAATAGGAGTTAGAAATTTTTTCCCTGTTCATGACGTCTCCCCTGCCAAATATCCATAAAATGTGAAAATTTTTATTGCAATAACTTTTGATCTAATTGAAATTTTGAAAAGAGCTACATGTATTCGTGATCAGCGTCGGACTTTACATCAGAAAATTGAGTTTGGTTGGAATAGGAGTTAGAAATTTTTTCCCTGTTCATGACGTCTCCCCTGCCAAATATCCATAAAATGTGGAAAACTTTTTTATTGCAATAACTTTTGATCTAATTGAAATTTTGAAAAGAGCTACATGTATTCGTGATCAGCGTCGGACTTTACATCAGAAAATTGAGTTTGGTTGGAATAGGAGTTAGAAATTTTTTTCCCTGTTCATGACGTCTCCCCTGCCAAATATCCATAAAATGTGAAAACTTTTTATTGCAATAACTTTTTGATCTAATTGAAATTTTGAAAAGAGCTACATGTATTCGTGATCAGCGTCGGACTTTACATGAGAAAATTGAGTTTGGTTGGAATAGGAGTTAGAAATTTTTTCCCTGTTCATGACGTCTCCCCTGCCAAATATCCATAAAATGTGAAAACTTTTTATTGCAATAACTTTTGATCTAATTGAAATTTTGAAAAGAGCTACATGTATTCGTGATCAGCGTCGGACTTTACATCAGAAAATTGAGTTTGGTTGGAATAGGAGTTAGAAATTTTTTCCCTGTTCATGACGTCTCCCCTGCCAAATATCCATAAAATGTGAAAACTTTTTATTGCAATAACTTTTGATCTAATTGAAATTTTGAAAAGAGCTACATGTATTCGTGATCAGCGTCGGACTTTACATCAGAAAATTGAGTTTGGTTGGAATAGGAGTTAGAAATTTTTTCCCTGTTCATGACGTCTCCCCTGCCAAATATCCATAAAATGTGAAAAATTTTATTGCAATAACTTTTGATCTAATTGAAATTTTGAAAAGAGCTACATGTATTCGTGATCAGCGTCGGACTTTACATGAGAAAATTGAGTTTGGTTGGAATAGGAGTTAGAAATATTTTTCCCTGTTCATGACGTCTCCACTGCCAAATATCCATAAAATGTGAAAACTTTTTATTGCAATAACTTTTGATCTAATTGAAATTTTGAAAAGACGCTACATGTATTCGTGATCAGCGTCGGACTTTTACATGAGAAAATTGAGTTTGGTTGGAATAGGAGTTAGAAATATTTTCCCTGTTCATGACGTCTCCCCTGCCAAATATCCATAAAATGTGAAAACTTTTTATTGCAATAACTTTTGATCTAATTGAAATTTTGAAAAGAGCTACATGTATTCGTGATCAGCGTCGGACTTTACATCAGAAAATTGAGTTTGGTTGGAATAGGAGTTAGAAATTTTTTCCCTGTTCATGACGTCTCCCCTGCCAAATATCCATAAAAATGTGAAAACTTTTTATTGCAATAACTTTTGATCTAATTGAAATTTTGAAAAAGCGCTACATGTATTCGTGATCAGCGTCGGACTTTACATCGAGAAAATTGAGTTTGGTTGGAATAGGAGTTAGAAATTTTTTCCCTGTTCATGACGTCTCCCCTGCCAAATATCCATTAAAATGTGAAAACTTTTTATTGCAATAACTTTTGATCTAATTGAAATTTTTGAAAAGAGCTACATGTATTCGTGATCAGGCGTCGGATCTTTACATCGAGAAAATTGAGTTTGGTTGGAATAGGAGTTAGAAAATTTTTTCCCTGTTCATGACGTCTCCCCTGCCAAATATCCATAAAATGTGAAAACTTTTTATTGGCAATAACTTTTGATCTAATTGAAATTTTGAAAAGAGCTACATGTATTCGTGATCAGCGTCGGACTTTACATCAGAAAATTGAGTTTGGTTGGAATAGGAGTTAGAAATTTTTTCCCTGTTCATGACGTCTCCCCTGCCAAATATCCATAAAAATGTGAAAACTTTTTATTGCAATAACTTTTGATCCAATTGAAATTTTGAAAAGCGCTACATGTATTCGTGATCAGCGTCGGACTTTTACATCAGAAAATTGAGTTTGGTTGGAATAGGAGTTAGAAATTTTTTTCCCTGTTCATGACGTCTCCCCTGCCAAATATCCATAAAATGTGAAAACTTTTATTGCAATAACTTTTGATCTAATTGAAATTTTGAAAAGAGCTACATGTATTCGTGATCAGCGTCGGATCTTTACATCAGAAAATTGAGTTTGGTTGGAATAGGAGTTAGAAATTTTTTCCCTGTTCATGACGTCTCCCCTGCCAAATATCCATAAAATGTGAAAACTTTTTTATTGCAATAACTTTTGATCTAATTGAAATTTTGAAAAGAGCTACATGTATTCGTGATCAGCGTCGGACTTTACATCAGAAAATTGAGTTTGGTTGGAATAGGAGTTAGAAATTTTTTCCCTGTTCATGACGTCTCCCCTGCCAAATATCCATAAAAATGTGAAAACTTTTTATTGCAATAACTTTTGATCTAATTGAAATTTTGAAAAGAGCTACATGTATTCGTGATCAGCGTCGGACTTTACATGAGAAAATTGAGTCTGGATGGAATAGGAGTTAGAAATTTTTTCCCTGTTCATGACGTCTCCCCTGCCAAATATCCATAAAATGTGAAAACTTTTTATTGCAATAACTTTTGATCTAATTGAAATTTTGAAAAGAGCTACATGTATTCGTGATCAGCGTCGGACTTTACATGAGAAAATTGAGTTTGGTTGGAATAGGAGTTAGAAATTTTTTTCCCTGTTCATGACGTCTCCCCTGCCAAATATCCAAAAATGTGAAAACTTTTTATTGCAATAACTTTTGATCTAATTGAAATTTTGAAAAGCAGCTACATGTATTCGTGATCAGCGTCGGATTTTACATCAGAAAATTGAGTTTGGTTGGAATAGGAGTTAGAAATTTTTTCCCTGTTCATGACGTCTCCCCTGCCAAATATCCATAAAATGTGAAAACTTTTTATTGCAATAACTTTTGATCTAATTGAAATTTTGAAAAGAGCTACATGTATTCGTGATCAGCGTCGGACTTTACATCAGAAAATTGAGTTTGGTTGGAATAGGAGTTAGAAATTTTTCCCTGTTCATGACGTCTCCCCTGCCAAATATCCATAAAAATGTGAAAACTTTTTATTGCAATAACTTTTGATCTAATTGAAATTTTGAAAAGAGCTACATGTATTCGTGATCAGCGTCGGATTTTACATGAGAAAATTGAGTTTGGTTGGAATAGGAGTTAGAAATTTTTTCCCTGTTCATGACGTCTCCCTGCCAAATATCCATAAAAATGTGAAAACTTTTTATTGCAATAACTTTTGATCTAATTGAAATTTTGAAAAGAGCTACATGTATTCGTGATCAGCGTCGGACTTTACATCAGAAAATTGAGTTTGGTTGGAATAGGAGTTAGAAATTTTTTCCCTGTTCATGACGTCTCCCCTGCCAAATATCCAAAAAATGTGAAAAACTTTTTATTGCAATAACTTTTGATCTAATTGAAATTTTGAAAAGAGCTACATGTATTCGTGATCAGCGTCGGACTTTACATCAGAAAATTGAGTTTGGTTGGAATAGGAGTTAGAAATTTTTTCCCTGTTCATGACGTCTCCCCTGCCAAATATCCATAAAATGTGAAAACTTTTTTATTGCAATAACTTTTGATCTAATTGAAATTTTGAAAAGAGCTACATGTATTCGTGATCAGCGTCGGACTTTACATCAGAAAATTGAGTTTGGTTGGAATAGGAGTTAGAAATTTTTTCCCTGTTCATGACGTCTCCCCTGCCAAATATCCATAAAATGTGAAAACTTTTTATTGCAATAACTTTTGATCTAATTGAAATTTTGAAAAGAGCTACATGTATTCGTGATCAGCGTCGGACTTTACATGAGAAAATTGAGTTTGGTTGGAATAGGAGTTAGAAATTTTTTCCCTGTTCATGACGTCTCCCCTGCCAAATATCCATAAAAATGTGAAAACTTTTTATTGCAATAACTTTTGATCTAATTGAAATTTTGAAAAGAGCTACATGTATTCGTGATCAGCGTCGGACTTTACATCGAGAAAATTGAGTTTGGTTGGAATAGGAGTTAGAAATTTTTTCCCTGTTCATGACGTCTCCCCTGCCAAATATCCATAAAAGGTGAAAACTTTTATTGCAATAACTTTTGATCTAATTGAAATTTTGAAAAAGAGCTACATGTATTCGTGATCAGCGTCGGATTTTACATCAGAAATTGAGTTTGGTTGGAATAGGAGTTAGAAATTTTTTCCCTGTTCATGACGTCTCCCCTGCCAAATATCCATAAAATGTGAAAACTTTTTATTGCAATAACTTTTGATCTAATTGAAATTTTGAAAAGAGCTACATGTATTCGTGATCAGCGTCGGACTTTACATCAGAAAATTGAGTTTGGTTGGAATAGGAGTTAGAAATTTTTTCCCTGTTCATGACGTCTCCCTGCCAAATATCCAAAAAATGTTGAAAACTTTTTATTGCAATAACTTTTGATCTAATTGAAATTTTGAAAAGAGCTACATGTATTCGTGATCAGCGTCGGACTTTACATCAGAAAATTGAGTTTGGTGGAATAGGAGTTAGAAATTTTTTCCCTG
Source organism: Trichonephila clavata (assembly GCA_019973975.1). Classification (NCBI taxonomy): domain Eukaryota; kingdom Metazoa; phylum Arthropoda; class Arachnida; order Araneae; family Nephilidae; genus Trichonephila; species Trichonephila clavata. The sequence continues at coordinate 5,970 of BMAO01027675.1, read as the reverse complement.
TTCATGACGTCTCCCCTGCCAAATATCCATAAAATGTGAAAACTTTTTATTGCAATAACTTTTGATCTAATTGAAATTTTGAAAAGAGCTACATGTATTCGTGATCAGCGTCGGACTTTTACATCAGAAAAATTGAGTTTGGTTGGAATAGGAGTTAGAAATTTTTTCCCTGTTCATGACGTCTCCCCTGCCAAATATCCATAAAATGTGAAAACTTTTTATTGCAATAACTTTTGATCTAATTGAAATTTTAAAAGAGCTACATGTATTCGTGATCAGCGTCGGACTTTACATCAGAAAATTGAGTTTGGTTGGAATAGGAGTTAGAAATTTTTTCCCTGTTCATGACGTCTCCCCTGCCAAATATCCATAAAATGTGAAAACTTTTTATTGCAATAACTTTTGATCTAATTGAAATTTTGAAAAGAGCTACATGTATTCGTGATCAGCGTCGGACTTTACATGAGAAAATTGAGTTTGGTTGGAATAGGAGTTAGAAATTTTTCCCTGTTCATGACGTCTCCCCTGCCAAATATCCAAAAAATGTGAAAACTTTTTATTGCAATAACTTTTGATCTAATTGAAATTTTGAAAAGAGCTACATGTATTCGTGATCAGCGTCGGATTTTACATCAGAAAATTGAGTTTGGTTGGAATAGGAGTTAGAAATTTTTTCCCTGTTCATGACGTCTCCCCTGCCAAATATCCATAAAATGTGAAAACTTTTTATTGCAATAACTTTTGATCTAATTGAAATTTTGAAAAGAGCTACATGTATTCGTGATCAGCGTCGGATTTTACATCAGAAAATTGAGTTTGGTTGGAATAGGAGTTAGAAATTTTTCCCTGTTCATGACGTCTCCCTGCCAAATATCCAAAAAATGTGAAAATTTTTATTGCAATAACTTTTGATCTAATTGAAATTTTGAAAAGAGCTACATGTATTCGTGATCAGCGTCGGACTTTACATCAGAAAATTGAGTTTGGTTGGAATAGGAGTTAGAAATTTTTTCCCTGTTCATGACGTCTCCCCTGCCAAATATCCATAAAATGTGAAAACTTTTTATTGCAATAACTTTTGATCTAATTGAAATTTTGAAAAGAGCTACATGTATTCGTGATCAGCGTCGGACTTTTACATGAGAAAATTGAGTTTGGTTGGAATAGGAGTTAGAAAATTTTTTCCCTGTTCATGACGTCTCCCCTGCCAAATATCCATAAAATGTGAAAACTTTTTATTGCAATAACTTTTGATCTAATTGAAATTTTGAAAAGAGCTACATGTATTCGTGATCAGCGTCGGACTTTACATGAGAAAATTGAGTTTGGTTGGAATAGGAGTTAGAAATTTTTTCCCTGTTCATGACGTCTCCCCTGCCAAATATCCATAAAATGTGAAAACTTTTATTGCAATAACTTTTGATCTAATTGAAATTTTGAAAAGAGCTACATGTATTCGTGATCAGCGTCGGACTTTACATGAGAAAATTGAGTTTGGTTGGAATAGGAGTTAGAAATTTTTTCCCTGTTCATGACGTCTCCCCTGCCAAATATCCATAAAATGTGAAAACTTTTTATTGCAATAACTTTTGATCTAATTGAAATTTTAAAAAGAGCTACATGTATTCGTGATCAGCGTCGGACTTTACATGAGAAAATTGAGTTTGGTTGGAATAGGAGTTAGAAATTTTTCCCTGTTCATGACGTCTCCCCTGCCAAATATCCATAAAATGTGAAAACTTTTTATTGCAATAACTTTTGATCTAATTGAAATTTTGAAAAGAGCTACATGTATTCGTGATCAGCGTCGGACTTTACATCAGAAAATTGAGTTTGGTTGGAATAGGAGTTAGAAATTTTTTCCCTGTTCATGACGTCTCCCCTGCCAAATATCCATAAAATGTGAAAACTTTTTATTGCAATAACTTTTGATCTAATTGAAATTTTGAAAAGAGCTACATGTATTCGTGATCAGCGTCGGACTTTACATCAGAAAATTGAGTTTGGTTGGAATAGGAGTTAGAAATTTTTTCCCTGTTCATGACGTCTCCCCTGCCAAATATCCATAAAATGTGAAAACTTTTTATTGCAATAACTTTTGATCTAATTGAAATTTTGAAAAGAGCTACATGTATTCGTGATCAGCGTCGGACTTTTACATCAGAAAATTGAGTTTGGTTGGAATAGGAGTTAGAAATTTTTTCCCTGTTCATGACGTCTCCCCTGCCAAATATCCATAAAATGTGAAAACTTTTTATTGCAATAACTTTTGATCTAATTGAAATTTTGAAAAGAGCTACATGTATTCGTGATCAGCGTCGGACTTTACATGAGAAAATTGAGTTTGGTTGGAATAGGAGTTAGAAATTTTTTCCCTGTTCATGACGTCTCCCCTGCCAAATATCCATAAAATGTGAAAACTTTTTATTGCAATAACTTTTGATCTAATTGAAATTTTGAAAAGAGCTACATGTATTCGTGATCAGCGTCGGACTTTTACATCAGAAAATTGAGTTTGGTTGGAATAGGAGTTAGAAATTTTTCCCTGTTCATGACGTCTCCCCTGCCAAAATATCCAAAAAATGTGAAAATTTTTTATTGCAATAACTTTTGATCCTAATTGAAATTTTGAAAAAGCGCTACATGTATTCGTGATCAGCGTCGGATTTTACATCAGAAAATTGAGTTTGGTTGGAATAGGAGTTAGAAATTTTTTCCCTGTTCATGACGTCTCCCCTGCCAAATATCCATAAAATGTGAAAACTTTTTATTGCAATAACTTTTGATCTAATTGAAATTTTGAAAAGAGCTACATGTATTCGTGATCAGCGTCGGATTTTACATCAGAAAATTGAGTTTGGTTGGAATAGGAGTTAGAAATTTTTTCCCTGTTCATGACGTCTCCCCTGCCAAATATCCAAAAAATGTGAAAATTTTTTATTGCAATAACTTTTGATCTAATTGAAATTTTGAAAAGCGCTACATGTTATTCGTGATCAGCGTCGGACTTTACATCAGAAAATTGAGTTTGGTTGGAATAGGAGTTAGAAATTTTTTCCCTGTTCATGACGTCTCCCCTGCCAAATATCCATAAAATGTGAAAACTTTTTATTGCAATAACTTTTGATCTAATTGAAATTTTGAAAAGAGCTACATGTATTCGTGATCAGCGTCGGATTTACATCAGAAAATTGAGTTTGGTTGGAATAGGAGTTAGAAATTTTTTCCCTGTTCATGACGTCTCCCCTGCCAAATATCCATAAAATGTGAAAACTTTTTATTGCAATAACTTTTGATCTAATTGAAATTTGAAAAGAGCTACATGTATTCGTGATCAGCGTCGGACTTTACATGAGAAAATTGAGTTTGGTTGGAATAGGAGTTAGAAATTTTTTCCCTGTTCATGACGTCTCCCCTGCCAAATATCCATAAAATGTGAAAACTTTTTATTGCAATAACTTTTGATCTAATTGAAATTTTGAAAAAGAGCTACATGTATTCGTGATCAGCGTCGGACTTTACATCAGAAAATTGAGTTTGGTTGGAATAGGAGTTAGAAATTTTTTCCCTGTTCATGACGTCTCCCTGCCAAATATCCATAAAATGTGAAAACTTTTTATTGCAATAACTTTTGATCTAATTGAAATTTTGAAAAAGCAGCTACATGTATTCGTGATCAGCGTCGGATTTTACATCAGAAAATTGAGTTTGGTTGGAATAGGAGTTAGAAATTTTTTCCCTGTTCATGACGTCTCCCCTGCCAAATATCCATAAATGTGAAAACTTTTTATTGCAATAACTTTTGATCTAATTGAAATTTTGAAAAGAGCTACATGTATTCGTGATCAGCGTCGGACTTTACATGAGAAAATTGAGTTTGGTTGGAATAGGAGTTAGAAATTTTTTCCCTGTTCATGACGTCTCCCCTGCCAAATATCCAAAAAATGTGAAAAATTTTTATTGCAATAACTTTTGATCTAATTGAAATTTTGAAAAGAGCTACATGTATTCGTGATCAGCGTCGGACTTTACATCAGAAAATTGAGTTTGGTTGGAATAGGAGTTAGAAATTTTTTCCCTGTTCATGACGTCTCCCCTGCCAAATATCCATAAAATGTGAAAACTTTTTATTGCAATAACTTTTGATCTAAATTGAAATTTTGAAAAGCGCTACATGTATTCGTGATCAGCGTCGGATTTACATCAGAAAATTGAGTTTGGTTGGAATAGGAGTTAGAAAATTTTTTCCCTGTTCATGACGTCTCCCCTGCCAAATATCCATAAAAATGTGAAAACTTTTTATTGCAATAACTTTTGATCTAATTGAAATTTTGAAAAGAGCTACATGTATTCGTGATCAGCGTCGGACTTTACATGAGAAAATTGAGTTTGGTGGAATAGAGTTAGAAATTTTTCCCTGTTCATGACGTCTCCCCTGCCAAATATCCATAAAATGTGAAAACTTTTTATTGCAATAACTTTTGATCTAATTGAAATTTTGAAAAGAGCTACATGTATTCGTGATCAGCGTCGGATTTACATCAGAAAATTGAGTTTGGTGGAATAGGAGTTAGAAATTTTTCCCTGTTCATGACGTCTCCCCTGCCAAATATCCATAAAATGTGAAAACTTTTTATTGCAATAACTTTTGATCTAATTGAAAATTTTGAAAAGAGCTACATGTATTCGTGATCAGCGTCGGACTTTACATCAGAAAATTGAGTTTGGTTGGAATAGGAGTTAGAAATTTTTTCCCTGTTCATGACGCTCCCCTGCCAAATATCCATAAAAATGTGAAAACTTTTTATTGCAATAACTTTGATCTAATGAAATTTTGAAAAGACGCTACATGTATTCGTGATCAGCGTCGGATTTTACATCAGAAATTGAGTTTGGTTGGAATAGGAGTTAGAAATTTTTCCCTGTTCATGACGTCTCCCCTGCCAAAATATCCATAAAATGTGAAAACTTTTTATTGCAATAACTTTTGATCTAATGAAAATTTTGAAAAAGGCTACATGTATTCGTGATCAGCGTCGGATTTACATCAGAAAATTGAGTTTGGTTGGAATAGGAGTTAGAAATTTTTTCCCTGTTCATGGACGTCTCCCCTGCCAAATATCCATAAAATGTGAAAATTTTTATTGCAATAACTTTTGATCCAATTGAAATTTTGAAAAAGCGTACATGTATTCGTGATCAGCGTCGGACTTTACATCAGAAAATTGAGTTTGGTTGGAATAGGAGTTAGAAATTTTTCCCTGTTTTCATGACGTCTCCCTGCCAAATATCCAAAAATGTGAAAACTTTTTATTGCAATAACTTTTGATCAATTGAAATTTGAAAGAGCTACATGTATTCGTGATCAGCGTCGGATTTTACATCAGAAATTGAGTTTGGTTGGAATAGGAGTTAGAAATTTTTCCCTGTTCATGACGTCTCCCCTGCCAAATATCCATAAAATGTGAAAACTTTTTATTGCAATAACTTTTGATCTAATTGAAATTTTGAAAAGGCTACATGTATTCGTGATCAGCGTCGGATTTTACATCAGAAAATTGAGTTTGGTTGGAATAGGAGTTAGAAATTTTTTCCCTGTTTCATGACGTCTCCCTGCCAAATATCCAAAAAAGGTGAAAATTTTTATTGCAATAACTTTTGATCCTAATTGAAATTTTTGAAAAGCGCTACATGTATTCGTGATCAGCGTCGGACTTTACATGAGAAAATTGAGTTTGGTTGGAATAGGAGTTAGAAATTTTTTCCCTGTTCATGACGTCTCCCCTGCCAAATATCCATAAAATGTGAAAACTTTTTATTGCAATAACTTTTGATCTAATTGAAATTTTGAAAAGAGCTACATGTATTCGTGATCAGCGTCGGATTTTACATCAGAAAATTGAGTTTGGTTGAATAGGAGTTAGAAATTTTTCCCTGTTCATTGACGTCTCCCTGCCAAATATCCAAAAA
>BMAO01027674.1:0-18998 GCA_019973975.1 Trichonephila clavata | reverse complement strand
GCGGACTTTGACATTCTGCTGATTAGACGAACATTTGCAAAAGATTCTACTTCGTGTTTGAAAATACTTGTTCCCTTCAGAAGGAATTCCCCCTTCATGCTGATATTCGTTCCAAATATCTTCGAAATTAATTAACGGAATTCGTACATCAATTTTGGAGTTCAGATTTGCATCGTGAAACCTGGCAGCATGCCGCGATACATTTACGCATTGTGGCAGAAGTCTGTACACTTCTGTCAAATTGATACAGAGGTAAGAAATATTATTGTTGATTTTAAATATTTAAATGCCATTGTTTAAAATTATTTTTTGTTTTTATTGATCTGTATCAAATTTTTAAATCATCAAATGCTTTTTGAAAAATTCCAATTCATGTATGAAATTGTTGCGATGGCTTAAATTGCACAGTAGAGAAAAAAAATATAAAACATAGATTTATTAAAAAATATTTTAATATAAATATATTCTAATGCATATATAAATTTTATTACCGGGTACTTTTTAGCAACAGTTTCACTAATTGGTTTATATAATTTTGATTATATAATTTATTTAGAAAATCTAGGACCCTGTCTGGTGACTATACATATATATTACAACTTCGTAAGATTAAGGAGTAACCTGATCTCAAGCTGTTACTAATACAAAGAATTTAGCATTTTTTCAGTACATTTTGTTTTTAACCCTATTAAGCTCTTACGATATACTTTATTTATACTATCAGTCTAAATTACGTTGAATATATGCTGTTGCACTTTTGCTACTGTAGTAAAAAATTCATAAAACTATTCAATCAACGTGTTTTAGAATTATTCTTAATGTGATCTTTTTTACTCTTCTATTTTAATTATAGATTCATACTTTTCTCACAACTAAATGTAATAAAATAGGCAGATTGAGATTTGATAAAAGGGAAAATGCGCGTTCGTTTGATTAAGCTATAAATCAGTCAAAAATACAACATAGTTATCATTTCTGATAGATATTGAACATTTGTTTTTATGTAGTCAAATTAACTATGCAAGAAAAAGAAGAAAAAAATCGTTATACCTTAACTTTTTTAAAACTTCCTTTAATTTAAACAATGATTTTTTTAAAAAAAATATGCTGCAATTCTTTAAAATATCACATTGGATTTTATAAAATTCAATGTTCAAAAAAAAAAAAAAATTACAAATTCTGCCTCTAGTCCAAAAAAAAAAAATATATATATAACTGCATTGACTTTAAGAATTAAAATAGTATAAAAATAACTTTTTTGACATAACATGTGTGCTAACTAAATGTTATATTATTAATATATATTTAAATATATACAAACATTGGGACAAAAGCAGTCCTAATGAACTACTTGTTTCTAAATTGTTTTTTTACAGAAATATTTTAATATCTCACAAGCGGCTGTCAATTGTTACGATTTTGAAGATTGGTATAGCTTACAAATTCACACTTATTTTAAATGATTATAAAATTAATATGAAAATATGTATTTTGAAAGTTAATTAAAATTAAAGGGGAACTAATTAATGTTTGTCATCTAAATAGTTTTATCTAAATTTCTTTTGCAGATTTAAGCTAAATTTTAAAGCATTTTAAGTAATTTAAAAAAGGTGTGTTTTTTATGGTAGAGGCTTTTACATTTAAATGAGTTTAATACTGTTTAAAAAAAAGTTTGCTTGAAAATTATCTTCTTTGAAACTCAATATATTTTTTTTTTGTCTTACCAAATTTGTTTTAAGAAATATATCACAAGACCTTAAAAAAGAAAGGTAAAAAAAAAAAAAAATACAGTTTTCTCTCACTTACACACCATTGAAATACAACTATAGTTAGATTTCAGTGATTTTACGAAATTACCAATTAATCAAACTAATTAATCCTAACTTGAAATTTGAATATGAAAAATTTGAAGAGCTTTATTCAAATTCAATAGTGACTTAAAAAAAAGTGTGTCAAATTGTTTTGACTGCCTTATTATTAATCCTTTGAACATTTTTAAAACAAAATAGTTGATATTAAATTTAATTTAATTGAAAACTTTAAGTTGTTTTGTAACTTTAAGTTGTTTTTGTGAAAGCTACTTTTTAACGTAACAATCGAAATTCTTTCTAAAGATAGAGGTGTGTTTCAACAACAATAAAAATTCATCTAGTTATAACACATTAATCCATCAATCGTGCTTCATTCGGAAAAATTAGAAAAATTTATGTAAATATGCAATTTTTTAATCTAGCAAATTAATAAAATAAAATAAATGTAAAGAATAAAAAATTAAACATAAAATGTTTTATTTACACGGGTGAAAAGAATAATATAAACGGAAATGATAATACGTAAATCATATGATATTAGTAAAGCAGCACTGTTTTGGTTAAAAAAAAAATGTCCTCTGTGAAACGAACACTTTAAAACACTACACTGTTCGAGTTGTCATCTTATTTACATTGAAATAATTTTCTCGTTCTGAAGGATGAATCCACATTATTTCTTAGTTGATTATTGTTTATTCCACAAGCAAGTATATCTTTATGGAATACTTAGTACCAAAACGAAAGCACGATCTTCTCAACTCCGCATTTTATTGTATTCGCTTATGCTGAATCCGAATGTTCATTCGGCATTAAAGTCCATTCTTTCACAAATAGAAGGTTAGTAAAGATAATTTTGTTTTAAATGCGAACTTTTGAAGAACAATGCATTCCGAACATAATTTTATGTAAATAGTAATAACTTTTCTTGATGAAAAACTCTTCGTCTTGTAAGAGATGTCTTTAAATCTGATTGCTGCAGTCGTAACATCCAGTCATTGCTTTTTTTTTATAATAAAATATCTTAAATCTCTTTCGTTTTTCTTTATTGTAGTCTGTCAAACCTTTACACCGTTTCTTATATTCTCGCTTATTGTTCTTTTCTAAGCGTACCCTTACACGTAAATTATGTACTCATACTAAAGACAGATGACTGATCTGTTTATTCGTAATGGATTTTTGAATAATTAGATTATTTGGAAACAAAGTTGAATGTAATCGTAGCTTTTCCTCTAGTAAAGATGATGCCAGTCTGTAAAATTATGAAATTAAATTTTTTATAGGATATGGAACGTAATTGTATAATAATACATAAAATAATGTGGATTATGTGACTGTTGTAAGTATTTAAAAATATAGATCCTGTATATATCGATAGATGGTTGCATGTCATTGATCAAGTCAGCATAAAGTGTCATGCATTAACAATTCGTGAATATAAGTAAATATCCTGTACGTACAGCTTGATGGACACTTACCCCTCGTCTCAATGCATATTACATTAAAAGATGAAAAAATAACAGTTTGAAAAAAACAACTGAATGAATCTGTGTGACTGACAGATAAAATGTTGTAAGCCATCCGTAGTTCCTACTCTTTTTATGCAACATTTTGAGTTTTACAGACACTTACAGGTCTTCTCTTTGATTGCCGGAATACTTTTTTTTTTACAATTTCATCATTTGTATTCGGATATGCTACCCCTCCCCTCGTATTTGAACCATAAGTGTATGTGTTTTGGTAGTCGAAATATGATAAATCAACTTTATTACCAAATACTTTAACATGTTCTACAGCAATATTTTTTCTAATTATGTTTATATAAATTTTAAAAAATGTCAATATTCTCTTCTATATTTATTTCCATCTCATAAAGCTAACAAATTAAAGCTACATTTATCGGTTTTGCTTCTGTACGCTGATGGATTACCTTGGCTTTGATAATTTCTAGTCGGGCATATGGATCTTGGAGCGAGATAGATTATCTAATGTTTAATATTATACTATAAAGACTGAAAATTTTTAAAAATGGTGATAAAATTATTGCATTACGCTCCCTAAAATACTGTTTTTTTTTTGAAGAATATAGTGACATTTATTATAACAGTTGGATTAAATTTCTTATGTGTATGTGAAAGGCGTTATAACTGTGACTCATGGTTGTATATTTGAACTTTGCCTTTATAAATTATCTTTAATTATATACATCAGGGGTGGGCGCACTTTTCCAGGGTACAGGCTACTTCTAATGCTTTTAAGGTGTTGAGGTCCACACAGTGGCTAAGATGTGGCCCTTCTGTATTAAAAAATTATATGTTTTCTTTACTTAACACATGTTTTTGACATTGTACCACTCTTTTAAAATGACATATTACTATTTTTACTGCAAAAACGCAAGTAGCACAACATTGTCAAGTTGAATGCTTGAACAACTACGAGCGACTGCTAGACCATATTGCACGGGCGTATTAAATGCAGCGAGTAGAGAATATACGTGAACCTATGAATCTGAAACCAACGTATGCACTTACATTTGTTCACTGTCGATTCCCACGCCATCGCTGGACATAACATCAACATGAAAAACCAATCCCGTTGAAACGTGGGATGATGTCTCAATAGCAAATCCCGTACTATCACGGGAAGAACTGGACATCAACATTTAATCTACCTTTAGTTAGAGTGTGAGGAAAAATTCTTTTAAAGGCTGGCATCGCAATGATCTCTCCCCCCCCCCCTATAGCGTCAGAGAGAGACAGTGAAAGTGTTAACGTCATCGTTTGCTTCCAATAAAGTTACATGCGTCGTCATTTGCTTCAGTAAGTACAGTCGAATAGCATGTGAAAAGCCTATTCTCCGATCTATCTGACGTCGGTGTTAAAAAAATGATTCTTTTAGAAGTACGCTGTAGGTCTTAGTAAAGGCGGTCGCCCCAAATGTCTTGACGGTCTTCGAAGACGCTGGATAGAGTTTGCGGGGGAAGCTGCCCTCAAGGACCAAGGAAGAGGAATTTTGCAGACTTGTGAAAGATGGAGTGCCGGAGTCTGTGGAGCTACGGCTAGACCAATCGGGCTTGGAACTAGAACTTTTCTACAGCGAAAATCTGCGAACTTTGACAAATTAATAATGAATCTACTGTTTTATTTATTTAATATAGAATTAAATGTCTTTTTGTGTGGCAATCAGCTGTGTGATACCTCATGCCACAATGTTACGAAGTAATTTAAGAGGGCCATGACGTCACAATAAGCTTTTATAATTTTCTACAATTTTTTAAAAATAAGTTTGTTTAAGTTCTCATGACAGGCTTTAATTTTGTCATCATGTGCTTGCATCTATATTTACTTTTGTCGATCTTCACGCAAATAAACTTTTATCACAAAAAAATGTCGACAAAAATATAAAGAAAAATTCCTTACCCAATTTCTTCAGATATGGAAACTTTTCAACTGAAAAAGATTTGTAAAAGTCATTGACAAAACATTAAAAATTTCCTTCACACTGTCATCTGACTTCAAGTCCATAAGTTCAATCTGTAGCTTCTCAGGGTACTGCATTAATATTAGTAGTAATGGGATAACAGATAAAATTAAATTTAGGCTCAATTTTCTTACAATCTTGAAATCTTCTAGTAAACTCGTCCTCCAAACTCTGCAGAGGATCGTTAGTAGAAACATTTTTTTCCTAGTAAAGAAATAAAGGAATTCTGTTTTCCTATTACTAAAATATACAAGAAAAATCTTTGATCGTGCACGGAAAAGAAATCTCAGTTCAAGCGGATTTTCTGGCTGGCTAAGCGGGCCGCTAAAATACTCTTTGCAGTTGCTATTTGCCCACCCTAGCATAGACGATAGTCTGCCAACATATGTACTATTAAAAAGCAATTATACATGATAAAATTATTGTTTGCCTTTCCCTTTTTAATTTATAATTATCTATTGAAAAAAATTTCCTACATTTGAATGAACATTTAAACATTTACTTAAAACAGTTACTTATTTATTAAATTGCTTTCCATTAACAATATTTATTAAAAATTAGTAAATTTATTGGAATTAGCTCTAAGGCAATAAAAGTCCGTTGCTGGAAGACACTACTCAGTTATTTCCAGCAACTTTTATTTATTTGCATGCATGGGCAAAAGATACCCAACAGAAGTGACAAAAACACATTCCATTTTTCATGACATGCTTAAGCGATTAATAGAAAGAATATTGAAATGATTTTTATATGCAAAACACAAGCTATACACTAATTTTAACTATCAGTGTAAACTTGAAATTCTAGAATGAAGAACTAATGATATTGGTTACGGAAAATGTTTTGTAAAGCCAGCGTTTATGATATTTTAACAATGGTTGTGATCTTTTGCTTTGAACCACGTAAATAACATATTCAATAATTTTAAGTTTTTAAAGGAACAGAGAATGTTCCTTTTGTGTAAAAATGTATTTAAATATTATAAAAATATTAATTGGAGCACAATAGGTTTGATCACGACAACTATCGGAGACTGCCCCCCTCCCCGCCCCTCCTTTCTGGATATTTGATACCATTATATCATTATTTCACTTACAACTTGGCTCTTGTCTCTCGTAATGCTGCCAACCTCAGCCTTAGAATATTATGAAAACACAGCAAGTTGAGCGACGTATGCCACCTACTTTGTTAACATTCTAAAAGATAGCCAAAATGAAATTATCATCAAAACTAAAAAATTCGCCAAGTATGGCACCACCCAGCACTTTCTTTAATTGGAATTGTTTATTAAAAAAACCCCCTCTCTCTCTGTGAAGAATCTCCAAGATAAAAAGGTTTCACTTTATTACACATTTTTTAACTTATGTTAAGATTAGTTGTGTGCATAGCTTCGGCGTTGTGATAAAACTTTTAAAAAAGTCCCTTTTTCCCATTCGTTGCTCCCGTTTGTTTAACAACAAGCTTGAATCGAAGTATTCATTGGCATTACAAAACATTTCTCACCACATCGTATAATATAGGGAGGTGTGTGTGTGGGGTGTGAAATGATTAATGATTCTTTTTACTTTGCCGAAGTGAAATACAAGTATCGGTATCTGAAAAATGATAAATAACTATGTACAAAGCAGCAGTAACGATGGATCAGAATGTCTGCTGATATCATAGTTTCACTTTTTTTCACATTATATTTGATCTGTTTACATCTTCCTAAGATTATCGAGTGTTGGGAGAGGTCCATTATTAAAAGAAAAAAAAAATCGGATAACGGTTGAATATGACAACTGCACTTACATAAGGCCTTTTTGATACGTGGCAAAATAGGATTTGAGCGATTTGAAGAACTTTTTCTTTTAAGGATTTTTGAATTACTGTACTATGAAAGAGTACACATATTTGTGCTTTAACAAAAAAAATTCGAATAGTGAATATTTGCAGAATAGAAGCTATTTATACTACCAATTTAATGATCTCTCACGAAACACGCGAATAAAAATCTGCAAGTGAGTGAGAGAATATTAACGTCGCACTGATTAGCAACACGAGGGCTTTTGGCGACGGTCCGCGTAATTTTGAACCATGATCAAGTGACGCGGACGGCACCTGAGCTGGCACCCCTCTCCTAACTACCACACCAGACCAACGGGAGGACGTTTGAGCTCTTGGCAGATTTAACGTGCATCGCTCCCCTACACGGCGGGTCTTTAGTGGTACTAGGATCGAACTCATGACACGCTAGCCATGATCCGATGCCTAGACCACTCGGCCACCACTGCCGCAATAAAATCTGTAAATCAGATGTTTGATGCCATACTCATTCACTGAACAATCAATTCTTCACCTTAAGCTCGTATATTCGAGTTCTGGTTTGATCCATTGATAATATGTACCAAGTATATTTCTTGTTAATTCAAAGTTTCATTCAAAATAACGAAGTATATTAACAAATTGTCCACATCCAACCGAAGATCGAAGTCAATAAAAACAAATTTTGTCTTTTAGCACATTCGTGTAACTGAAAATATTCATAGATTAGATAAACTTGCTCGTATGACTTTCTTTTTATGTAACTATGCTGGCGCGATAGTCGAGTGGTTAGGGTCGCGATCTCGTAGATGGCGTTGTCTAGTGATGGCGGGAAAGATTGGTGAGAGAGACTGATCTCTTTTTGAAACCTTTTGAGTTTCAAAGTACTCTGGTTGGTGTGGTGTGGAAGTTTAGAGAAGGTGTGGCAGAGCTCAGGTATCATCCTTATATCACTTTTCCGTATCTCAAGATTAAGAGATTCGTCGACAACAGCCATCATGTTGCTTCGCAATACGACGTAAAATAAAACTAAATTACTAATGTACCTACCTACCTAACAAATGTTTTTTAAAAGGAGATTTTTGATTGTTGTTTGTAAACTCTGAAAATAAAATGCGAGTTAATATTATTTTTACCTCGGGTTGTTACTTGTAACTATTTTTTAAAGAGAAAGAAGACCTTGAATCTCCTTCAATATTTTACTGTATATAAACTGTACCACTAAATAAATTTAACAGCCTCTTTAGACACCGTAGGTTTTTAATGGAACCAGGACTCGAAACTACAAATCGGCTGAAACAACGCAAGAAAAGAGTTCACGACCAGAATCCCATGCTTCCGAGTTATTACAAGGAAAATCAACCAATTAATTGAAGAATATGTGATCTAGGTTTTATGTGAATAATAATATAACAAACAGTGTCAAAACGAATTTCTACAATTTAAACTTAAAAGTTATAGTTCTGATTTTCCGATTCCACACCTTTCCTTCGACTGACAACACCAACTACTGTATAAGGATTAATTTTTTAAGTTAAGATTTTCATCATATTGCAATGTGAAGCTAAAGTATTTGATTATTTTTATTGAATTGAAAAATTTTACCATAAATATACAGCTAATACAATGAAGAACACGTTGTAAAGTTAAATAAAGTACAAAAGAATTTCGTTGAAAAACTGGGTGTTATTTAATGCTTCATGAAATGTATGTGTATGTTTTTAAATTTAAAATTATCTATATATATTTCTTCAGATTTGCAAAATATTCCCTCATCTTTCAAAAAGACTTGACACACGTGTTGGCATTTTTAATGGTTTAATCATTAAGTCCATTTGGGAATCATTTCTCTCTTTCTTGAATCCTTTGTAAAAACGGATTTATATCTGATATATATCTTTTAAAAAATAATATTTTGTTGCATCTTCTAAAAAGATGCTTTTGATCTTACATATGATAACCTACTTAATATAAATAGCGATTCACCTTTATTGATTCTGCTGCAATCTAGTTCCATCTGCGCATCTTCTTTGATGTAATGAAAAATGAATTCTTTGTATGATTTCTTTGTTGTGCGCGATTAAAAATTAATCTCACTTATTGTACTCACACACTTTTAATTCCGCCTTCGTAATCTATAATACTTTGAAGCACAACCGAGGAAAGCTGACTTTGTTACAGTGATTAATAAAATATCATCGGCAACAAGGGGTGAAAGGAGGAAAATGAAAAGGACTTGATTAGCAGATCGCGATAATGGTCACAATCAGTTACGCTCCAGCAATAGCGGAAGTTCTTAAGCCGATCTCTTCCTCTTCTCGTGAACTTAATTCAATAAAATACGGCGAGAAATGGCTTAAATACAATCCATAGTAAAAGTGGACACATGTACCATGATAAGGAAAATTTTACTCAACTTAATACAGGGAATTCACCTATAGGAAGTGTAGTGAAAAAGTATACTGGCATAGGTGATCTCTAGTTTGATTGATATTTTTTAAGAAGGACGCAGATTCGACCTACTTTTGCATAAGGGGCCAGGGCCTCAAGAAGTCTTAAGATGTCATTGAGTATAATAACCTTTTTGAACCTTATAACCCTTCTTTTTCTTCATCACTCTGTTTATTCCAGTCTTCAGGATGCTCAACATAAAGAGGCTCCTCTGTAAATGTACTGGAACATACATTTTTCTTATTAAGTACATAGTATACAGCATACGTTGTCAAATACTCGTACAAACGGTCACCCACAACATATAGTCGCCGCGGCAGCCTAGTGGCCATGGCCACAGACTTGTGGTTAGCATGTCATGAGCTCGAGTCTAGTGCTATGGAAGACCCATTGTGTAGATGAGTTGATGCACGCTTTAACCTGTCGAGGCTTAAAGTTTTCCCTTTGGTGTCGTATAGAAGCTCGAAAAACAGCTGAGGTGTCATCCTCGTCACTAGACCATTGTTCAAAATCATGAGACCCGTTGCCAATAGCCCTAGCGTTGCCTTATAGTGTAGCGTAAATAAACGATAACGTGATTAACAAGTAAATGTGTGCAACTCACAAACCTAGACATAAAACGACTCGACAGACTACCGCCTTTTTACTGTGGCCGATGTAGCCAGTGGTCCAGCTCAGGAGTCGTCCGCGTCACTTGACCATGGTTCAAAATTATGCGGACCGTCGCCAAAAGCCCTCGTGTTGCAAAATCAGCGCGACGTTAATATTCACTCACTCACTCACCGCCTTTTTACTAGACTATCTGGTATTCCCGTCCTTCGCACGGGTGATTTGAAAAATTAAATAATACAGATTGAAGGATAAAGAAGTTTTTAATAAGTTAATTTTACGTAAACTAAAAATTAAACAAACAAAAAAACCGCTTTTTGCATATCTCATTTTATTTGTTAAATTGTCTGTTTTTAATTTTTAAATTTAATTAATAAAAAAATTTGTTAAAACCATATTTGTTAAATTTAAAGTTTGAAGGTCTGATAGCCGATAAAAAAGATTTTTTTTTATTTATAACGCCCCGTAACTCTCTTGTGGGTCGATTTTTGAAAACACATTCCTAAGCTGATCTCTGCTCAGCAGAAGTAACACATTGTTAAAAATTTTGTGTAATACGCTTAAAATAGTGTAAATAATTTATATCTGGATGTATAATACGTTAATATTACTTTCTGTTGTATTTATTTTATGTTAAAATTGTAATATTTGCAAACAACGCCGTTCCTTACATCATAATGGTGATTCAATGGAAACACAGCGAAATGTTGGTGATAGAGCCAAGTTGGAATCAATTTTGGTAAAAAAGGTAAAGCAGTAAAAAATAGGGGGGGGGATTAGCATTCAATTTTTATTTAACGGATAATAAATTTTTAAATTATTTTGTTGCTTCAGATATGTATAAATTATTTTTTGAATTTGTCTGAATTTTATATTTTTCCCCGATTTGTAAAAAGCCATATCAACTTAGACTTGATACATAGCTTAAGTCGTTAACAATATGGATGCTTTTAGCGAATGTATTAAAATTAGCTGAATTGCACTACGAATTGGCAACATATTTCCCCCATCTTTTCAACTCTATCTCTATATGACGAAGAGGCAGTTCTCCTCCCCATCCCATCATCCAATCGATATTCACATCCATCAAGGCGTAGGATTACTTATTCGAACGCCATCCCCACACTATGATTCATTCCAGACGAGAAGAAAAAGAAATTTCCTAAGCATTCCCCTCCCTTTGTCAAATCCCCTACGTTCGGAAGGAGCAGAGTGTGGGCCCGGTTTGTTGTTCGACAATCCCAGGACCGACGCCTTTCAGAAAATGGCGCGTGGGGGACATGGGACGTTCTCTCTGAGTTGGAAGAGTTCGTAAGTTTAAAGGTTTTGGCTGAACTGGGACAATGACGGGGCGTTGCGAAGGTCATTAGAATACTTCTTTTTTCATGATTGTTTGTTTGTGTCTTCTTTAAGGAATCAAGTAAAGATTTCAGAAGGAAATGTGCCAAAGATGGCCACCGTAGGTGCAATGTTATTTAGGAAATGGAATGACTGTTGAATAATTCTTTTTCGAAAAAAATAAATTGAGCCAACGTAGAGCCTCAGAGTTCGATAGAGATGAATGAAAGACTTATGTTTTATAAGTATAGTATTTTCCGCAAACATGATGTTCGGGTTTTTCTTTGAAAATCTGAATATGGGATCTGTTTTGGTTTTCTTTCAAAAAATAAAGTCCTAATCCAAAGCAAACCTTTATTTCTTTTGTTTGTTTATTTCAATTCTTCTAACGGTGTAAAATGAAAGTAAACATATATAAGCCATATATTGTGCTCCTTTCCACTTATTTGTTTTTCTAGATAAAAAATTGTTTAGAGAATAAGTGTTTTTCTTATTTTAATTTCTTAAGAACTTCGTTATAAGAATTTTTAAGCAAAATATTCCGTTCATTAGTGCTAACTAGACTGCTAGTTTTTTTCTTTCTTTTGTGTCGTATTTTATTGCTTTTATTAAAAATTCTCTCTCTCTCTCTCTCTCTCTATATATATATATATTTGTTTTTTTGCCATAAACTTAAAAAATAACCTTTCATTACAGGCAAGTCAATTCATATAAAATTGTGAAATACAGTTTTTTAATATATGTCGGAATAATTTTAAATATTTTAGTTTTGTTTTACTTGTATTGAGTACGAGCTATCTTAATGAACCGTATAGTTATAAAACAAATATGTGTCTTTTTGTTAAAAATTGTTATATATTTGTACATGGAAACAACCTGTTAATTGGATCTAAAATTAATTTTTTTACCATGTATTTTACAAGTATTTAAAAGAAGTTTAATGTGCCTTTTCATATTTTTTTTTTTGACTAAAAGCATCTTTGTGAAATTTTTTCAAAAATTTTCTGTTTTAGATGGAAAAAAAGAATACGATAAAAAGGGTAAGAGAATAAAGATCGTAAAAAATGAAACATTTTTTAAACCGATTCCTTTTCAGATCTTTAGATTAACTCTCACAGTGTGTGTACCCAGAATATTTTCTTATTTCATAATCAATTGCAATAAGTTTGCAGGTAGATTTAATACATAATTTTCCCATTTTCATGCCATTCGAAATATAAAGATTGAAATAACTTTTACTTATACTCTAGTGAAAAAAAATGTTAACCTCTCTGAATTTGGATGGGGGAAAAAATATAGCTCACTATTTTTAATTTTAAAGTGACAAATAGTTATATATCTGAGGTTTTTTATTTTTTTTAAAATTCATTTGATTCCATATTTGTTGGTGTTTGGAGTCAGTGAATGTAATTAAAAACTTAGCTGTTCATCTTTGGATGGAGAAACACAGCATCTTCAGAATTTAAAAGCAGTAGAAAAAATTTAATACATCTGTAGTTTTTGTTTTTGTTTTTCAGGTTTAATGGTTAAATTCAAGGGGGGGAAGAAATTTAATTTAAAATGCTGTTTAGATATTTTTTTAACTGATGTTTCTTTTGTTTAATGCACAATTACTTTATTATTTATATCTGCCATCAGGAATATATTGAGATCTACAATAGTGTTTTTATGCATAGCGAACTACAGAGTTCTTCAGATTGGTATATCTTTAATGAACATAATTGCACTAAGCTTCTTTAAAAGCTAAATGCTCTGATCCATCCTTAACTTTGGGAACAGTGATTTTGCAAAAGCATAAATGAATAATTTTTTTTGACATAAGTGTCACTTGAATGAGAATATATATGTAAAATTGTTTTAATAATGTTATTAAAATTAAATAATTTTTTAATTCAATTTTTTGGGGGAAAAATGAAGAAAAAGTTACATATTTACAAATCATTCTCGTTTTATGTAAAAAGCTTCTATAATAGTAATATTTGGCTTATATATAGTTAAGACTTCTCTACAGAACCTGAACTGGGATTTTTGACAAATTCACATTATTTTCAAAGTTACTATTGATTGAAATAATGTCCGGTGTTATTCATAAAAATTTCTCTGCTTTGAAATATGAATAAATCCACTTCTAAACTATATATATATAGTTAAAAAAACAATTTAAGTTCTTTAAAGAAGTCAGCTGTGTACAGGCAAATTATTGTTATTATAGATGTATTGTGTATAAAAAGAGAATTTTTTGAAAATGTGTAATTCTTTCTGCATTTTTTTGCCAAAAAATTGCATTTAAATAATTTTTTTATTGTTGTAATAAACATTTTTATACGTATATTTTAAATCAAGGGGTACTAAATGTAAAAAAAAAAAAAAAAAAAATTCTCTTATACGCTTTTGCAAAATTATGGTTCCACAAACGTATTCATATACTTTAATATTCAAAATACACACCCACACACATATTCTTTACTTCTCTGTTATATTGCTCTATTCTACTAATTTTTTAAGAAAAAATCCTTTGTTCCAGTGCATAAGTTGACAAAACTTTTTATGATGTATATAAACAAATATATTTAGTCCATCTGTAATATCTCTTAACAGTTACATCTACAGTTATGTAATTAATAGATGTTACTTGATATCACTAACTTATATTGATTACATCATCAAAATTCCATCAATATACTTCCACTCGCTCGCTTTCAGAGCATAGCAAGCATTTAGTAAGAATTACCATCCATTAGAATAATAACGAAACCAAGTTCCTCCTCTGCATTTCGAATAACAGAGGGACGCAATAGGAAGCTTAAGTTTCTTTTTTTTTTCGAGTAACCTTAGTCGCGAAGGTCACCGTGTCAAACAGGATGAAGCTCTACTTTATCTATCTTGATGGAAACGATCATCTGCTTGATGGATGGAATACATTTGCAGAGAAGGAGAGGTTATTCAAAATGCAGGTTAGGTTGCGGGAAAAGATCTATATTTAAAAATGAAGTATATACCTATAGCTATCTTATTTGAACTTATCGATCAAATTAATAACTGATATTATCTCTTGAAATGTGGAAAGTTGTATAATTTAGATGGAATGATTTTGGTTTGATGATCGATTCAAGAATTTTGTATATATGTATGTAGGTCTTCCTCTTTATATATTTAGATTAGTGTGAACTAGAGGTCGTTCACACGGTGGATCATGAATCAATTATTTTCCTTTACGTAAAATGTCCTAAATAGAGCTTAAGAACAAATAAGGATGGCGAGTTGAGGAAGCTTCATATAATTAATTGCTTGCTTTATTAAAGTCCTCACAAGTTGAAGTTGAATTTTAACTGCATCAGATTAAGAATATATATAGAAATGAAATGTTGTGGTGAGAGTGTGTGTGGTAAGGATTTCTTTACCACGATGATCACATTCTGGTTGTTGATGTGAGTAGAGTTATATTGATAAGATACTAACACAATTTAATGTGCATTTATAAACACAATCAAAAATAAATATCTTGTCAATAACATCTAGTATAACATAAACGAGGAAAAGAAACGGGCGCATTTTCCAGAGTCTCTGTTTTTACTCTCATATCCATAAATTAAGAATAATTCAGAGTCACCCGGAAACCGAACTCTAAAATATATAAATATAAACTAAACTCAGTGGCACAACAGCCCATGAGGGCCAAGACCTACTGCATCTATCTCACGTGACCTTGGGTGCTGAGGTGCTTGAGCAGATAGTCCCGATCAGGTGGTCAGTCTGAAGCGAACCCCCAAGTGTTTGGTCCCCAAGCAAGCTATTTCCTCATTTATTGACTCACTGAAGGGATGAAAGGCTAAGTCGACCTTGCCCATCCCGAGGATAGAACCCCGGCCCGGAACATATATAAATATATCACCCGTAAAATGACTACACACATCTTCAAGAATCATGTGCAACTTGCAGAAAGCCACCAGATGACACCGATAGCATGTCACAATGACGAGAGTGTAGGATTGGGATATATAAGGAAACAGGAAAAGAAGTAAAATTGTTCGCAAACGCTTTATAAGCTTTTCCGTACAATAACCGCATAGTTATGATACAAAGGGCGCATTTGGATGATTTTTTACGTGGTAGAATTATCGGCCATCTAGAATGTGGGTGTACCATCTGGAAGTATCCGAGGAACTTAGAATCGCCCGGAGTGTCATCTCCAGGCTTTAGCTACGATTCCAAGATGATGGTAATGTGAGTAGACGTTACAGCACAGGTCGCCCCCAAGTTACAACACCGAATGAGGATCGGTATTTGGCAGTTACTGCCAAAAGAAACAGACGGAGCACATCATCAGTCCTGTCTCGTCAGCTCTCTTCAGCTACTGGTACGACAGTTTCAAGGCAAACCGTGTACAGACACTTAGGGCAGATTGGCCTACTTGCTCGTAGACCTGTCACACGTGTTCCTCGTACTGCAATTCACTGTCGCCTGCGGTTAGCCTGGAGTAGAGAGTATGCATTGTGGACACCGCAACAGTGGGCTTGTGTGATGCTTTCTGACGAGTCCAGGTTTAGCATGCGGTCTGATTCTTGCCGCACTTTCATATGGAGAGCGCCAAGTACCCGTTACCACCAAGGGAACATCATTGAAGGACATCGTTTCGGTTGTGCAGGATTGCTCATTAGGGAATATTATTCTGGGTTCCAGAACTGACCTACATGTGTAAATTGAAACCATTACATGCCAGATCTATCGAAATGTCAGTCTGAAACAACATTTACGTTTGTTTCTGGTGCCATGGGCGCAGAATTTATTTGTGTTTGTGGATCACAACGCCCGCCCTCACCATGCAAACATCGTAAACGAATGCCTTCAATCGGACGATATCACCCATGTGGACTGGCCAGTATTCTCACAGGACTTGAATAAAGTAGAGCATGTGTGGACATACTTAGCCGACGAGTTGCTGCCCGTCAGCCACCTCCTACATGTCTACTGGAACTTCGAAGTTCATTGCTAGATAAGTGGTGAAATATTCTCCAAGATCAAATCGATAATTTGATAATCAGCATGCCTAGACATTGTACGGACTGTATTGTATCATCTGGGAGACATACTATGTATTAATTATTATCACACCAAGCATGTAATATTAGTTTTTGTAAATAGGGATTATTTGTAATTTGTTCCAAGGAGCAAAAATTGCAATTTTTATTAATGGTATCAAACATATAGCATCTTTTTTGCTCTTTACCTTTTGTTTAATAAAATGGCTTTACAAATAAGTCACATTTGTTTTGCTTCTGACTCTTTCTTTGCCTGAACTTACATTATTCTTAATTATGGACATGGGTGTATATGAAGCGGCAACTGAAAGTTCAAAAATTCACCTGACTTCCGTGGACGAATCTTGTGATTGGTGAAAAGATATCGTCCGATGATGTCTTATATATGATTACTTTAAATTCGCTGAGATTTATAAATGGTAGTTATTTATAAATGGTAAAATCATAGTCACATGATAATTACAATCGCGTGTTTTCAGCCAATCAGCTCATAAGCTTCGCTGTTGCCAACTTTTGCTTGCTGCAGAAACTTTCTTTTAAAAAATTACATATTTGTCAACAAAAATAATTCACGTAAGTGAACAGATTACTCTGTAGGTGCATAATATACGAATTTTTTTAATTTTGAAAACCTTTTTGAAGAATTTTAATACCTGAACATTTTTACCCATTTGTCAAATTTAAAATTTAATCGAAATTTTACAAGTAGAACAATAAGTTCAAGACTATTGGCAGCTTCAAATTCTCTGCAGAATACGTGATTGCATTGATAATGTGACTGTCTTGAATTTAGCCATAGAAAAATGGCAACGCCGTTTCTCAAAAATACACAACTAGGAATCATGTGCTTGGTTGCCATGAAGAATAGTGTGAAGTTACCACAATTTTGTCCATTTCTTAACTTAGGCAATTTTACCAACGTAGTTACGAGTTGGCTGTGAGTACCTGTATGAAATAAAAATATGAAGGTTGAATATTACAGTGCTTATTCTATGAAACGTAAACTATAACTCACCGAAATGCCAATGTAACAACGAAATATAATTTGTCACACTCGCATTTCTAAATCAACCACTCATCCAGATCTTCCACGCTGATTCGACTTCACCTTACCTTAACAGCTTTAGAACACCAAGCAAATGGAACACCTAATCGTGGCCAATCAGGTGTGAGATGTAAATGTTTGCTAATGTGCATTCATGATAAACCACAGCTAAGCCACTTTTCAGTTACCAAGCGTGCCTTTTGTCTGTCTAATCAGCGAAAGGGAAAAAAGGAATGCGATTAATTAGGCAATGTGGTATGCAGTGGAGCAGAACGGAAAGACACCTTCTTCCGAAACAAAAGCACCGGAAACGGCCACTTACACATTCATTTTTTGAACAATCGATTATTGTGTTTTTTTCTTAATTTGAATCGAAAGTATATTTGAAAGAACAAGTTCCGAGACAGTAATTGGTTTACGATTGGCAAGATAGATCTAATTGAATAGAGGTCTTGCTCTTTGTTTTACGCGGTGCATCTTTACTGATTTGTTTGTGTTTTTCTCTAAAGTTGACTGTTTTGCCTTATGTCATTGAAAAACAGGATGTTGTTACGGGTTCTACATTTTAAAAACGGGATGTATGAAGTTTAGATTTATGTCTTCTTTTTCTATCTACTTCTGATACATGTGCAATATTAGACGATTTTGGAAGTGCTTAGAACAAAAATGGGAAATCCTTTTTTTTAATTTGAAGGTTGCTTTAAGTTGTTTATACGATACGACGATTGCACTGATTCATTTTTTAATCTTTTAAACATAATTGAGAAAACTATTCTAGGCGTACATTTTTGAAAATTCGAAAAATCATGAAGTCCTAACGGAAAACTTGCTAATACATCGATGACTGTATATTTCTTTGAATAACCTTAAATACCTACGATATCCGTTGCGAAAATGACATGCTTATACTCAAAACTCGCTTTTTATCATCTTACTCTTACAATTTTCGTCCGAATGACATGACAAAATTCGATCTTCTGGGAATTACAGTTTCATAGATCGCAAATTTTCGCATTTTCTAACTATGGCGCAATTGATTACGACATAAATTACAAAATCAATATGGAGGCTATTAGCAGAAACTCCAAGCAGGGGCGTCTTAAGGCATGGGCCAACTGGCCTTGGTTAAAATGGGGACCTCGTCTCATTCTCGACTTAACCTTAATAAGATCATAATTCGAATAATTTCAACGGCCAAATGTTATTTCCGGTTGTATTCTCCAAAAAAAAAATGGGAATTTCGGACGATATGTAAACTGGCTACATGTGATTACTGTCGCCTATGTATAGGTCTAAGCCTCTACCACCATACATCGTCATTACTTATTCAATCAAAGGGCGACAGTGTCGGTCGAGCCGTTTTGTGAAACTGTACGTCATGCACATTTATTTGTTTCATGTTATTTTGTTTGTACGAGTATTTGA
>BMAO01027673.1:0-79881 GCA_019973975.1 Trichonephila clavata | reverse complement strand
TATATTTGTTAAAGTATTTCATTCGGAAAAGGAATTAAGCATTCTAACAATCATTTCTGCAAACCGATAGAAATTCTTATCGTTTTAAAAGAAAGATAACAAATAAATAAATAAATAATAGAAGGTATAGAGTAAACTATAAGATATAATAAGTATGTTGTTTAAATCGCAGCAACACTCTCATTATGTAAAAACTAAGTTTCAAAAACAAAGTTCACCTTCCAACATAGTCTTGAAATATATGATTAAGGCAACCTTAGATGTGACAAAGGTTTCCATATTGCCGACTTTATCGTCTTTGGTGATAAATTTTTCGAAAAACAGGATATCGTCAAGCGATTATCGATAAGGCTCTAGGATAGATTTTTCCAAAAATTACCATGAGATTATGAAACTATATAAAATACCTTTGAAACAAAGGTTCCGTTAGTTTAATAAATAGTTCAGTCGTGTGCGTTGACTGAGGCCAGAGAGAGATCATTCATCTGTCTGAGTTCCTAGTGGGACTGTTTAGGGAACCGTTTCTGGAACGATGTAAGGCTTGTTCCTAAAGATTGAATGCAATTAGTACTATTGTAAATAATCTGTTATATATTTCTTTGTGCAACACATTAAAATTTTATTTTAGTCATCTGTTTGTGCTTATCCATTTTAATAAATCTCTTATTTTTAAATAATTGCAGTATTCGTCAGTTTTTCACCCATTCAAATTTGTAATCACACACAAACACACATAAATATATATATATTGTTTATATAAATAAAAGTGCCTGGATTTGATTTGATGATTTTAGAAATTCACAGTAATTATAATCTTACAATTAATTTCCACAAATTTAAAACTGTCATAGATTTAGTATTAAAAGAAAATTACATTAATTTTAATGGTTCATTGTATAAACAAACTAATCGTTTGCTTTAAGGTGGCCCTACTAGCAATATTTTGGCTAATTTACATACACTTTTATGAATATAAATGTATTATTAATAATGAGATTATTACATTTTAGATATAAGGATAATCTATTTGTTTTTGGTAAAAAAATATTATTTTAACCCCAATATTACCTTTTATCCTGATTAGTTAAACCTAGTTAAAATTAATAATAATCCAGGTAAAACTAATTACTTGAATGTATCTTCGTTCATTAAGGATTATAAATAACAATAATATTTATGATAAAATAGATTATTTAAATTTTAACATTCTTAAAGTGCCATACTGGAATTCCAATGTATTCATTTCTATATATAGAAATATTATTTTTAACTATATGTATCATAATAATGTATTTTTTAGCGATAAATCTAATATATAATTAAATTTTAATAATTTTGATTACAATTGTATTGAACATGGATACCCTGCTAATTTTCTTTGCAATTATATTTCAAATAGTTCTCAGTGAAATGCCAATATGCAGTAACAAAAGGTTTTTTTTAAAATTAGTTATACAGATAATCGAAAGAGGGAGCCACATGTTTCATAAATTAATAAGACTATTTTTTAATTAAAATCATTGTGTAAGTTTGGGTTATTTGTTTATTTTCTATAAATTTTTATAAATTTTATATTAAGATATTTAAGGTTTTTAAATGTATATATATAGACTTAATGTTATTTTATTAAGTATTGCTATGCTTCCTTCTATCGCACTGGAAACACGTTTCGTTACTGTACTCACGCAGTTTATCATTCAGTTTTTTTTTTTTTTGCATCGATTTTAATAGTAGGCTATAATTTTATCGTTTTATATTAAAAGGTTGTGTTTTATTTGTAATAGTTAAATTTCTCTTGATATTCTTTACCTATGTCCCACAGTATTGGCAAATGAAGGTGAAGGTTGACTTACCTCAAAACTTTGTTTAAATCTGCAATCTTGGTTCCTAAGGCCAGCAGTTTGCTATAGCAATACTTCCTACTATCTTGACTAGTTATCTTAGGTTTTATAACTATTTTGTATATATATATATATATATATATATATATATATATATATGATGTATGCTGATTGTGATATCGAATTATTGAATATATAATTAATTTTGTTTATTCGGTGGTATAAATCAAATAATTTTTTCCCTATATATTTTACAACATACTAAGCATTTTTATAAATGTGTGTGTGATAGCTTTATATAGAAGTATAAGCATTATAAAGAAAATAAAATGCGCATTGTTATTTCGATGCAAGTAAAAGGAAATTGCAAACAAAAAAGAATGAAAAAGGTCCTCAACGACTAAACTTTTTTTAAACAATTACAATTGGTTTTATAAAAAAAGAACATTAATGATCTTTAGAACTCGGGGAAAAATTATACATTCTCCACAAGGAAAGAGAAAATCTCCTTCAGGAATTGAAAAAATAAACTGTGCAGTTTTTTAGTAGTTCAAAAATATTTGGAATTTAATATTTATGAATGCAATGGAATTTTTATGGAATTTAGAACCATAAAAATTAATGTTAAGGGAGGTCCATTTGCAGAACTTATCCTCCTAGTAGTTGTAAAATATATCCTCTTAAACTCAAGATTCCTCGGATTATATGTCAGATGCGAATTAGAATTTTAAGATGATACTAAATTCTAGGTTCTTCAGATGTTGGCAAATAATGATTCTGAGGCAACATTAAAAGAATAATAAATTTAATAAAAAGGAAATTATTTCAAGGCAACTTTTCTTAATTTTTATAAAGCGTTAACCTACAGGGATAATAGAAATCGATTTTAGAAAGTGCGTAGTGTTTTGTACTATTATTCAATTTTTTCCTCATTCTAATACTGAAAAAAGGAAATCTATTAAAAAAATGTTTTCCCCTGCTAATTTGATACAATTTTTAAAAAAATATTCAAACTATTTTATTATGTTTGCTCCCAAGTCGATAATATAATTTACTTGTAATTTATTATACACATAGATAGAAATTAAAACCCAACGCAAATTAAAGTCCTTTAAATTGGAGTGTTTTTTAGAAGGATTAATTTTAAGGGACATTTAAATGAATATGTCAAGTATAATGTTTCAATTCTTGATATGGGTTCATCTTAAACTCCTATTATATGCTAATTTGACTTTTAAACGATCAGAAAAAAATTTTATCGCAAATTATGAGTACTAACGTTTATCTCCAAAAGTATTATTATTGTAATTTTAATAATAATATATTCTATTGCTTTGAACGTTTTATTTGTATTTATAGTATGTTAAATTAATTAAGAAACACAAGGAACGTTACATGAATTATCTCTTAAAAAGGGTTTGGAAGATGATTTTGAATTATATACTGTTGGACCCTCAGAATGCAACACCAAGGAAGACTAAAAATATCACAGCGAAATTTATTCGGGAGATACCATGTACAAAGATCAAGCGATTAAAATTACAGCCTCTTGTGTTGACAAAATCAGTAGTTAGTGTAGCCGCCATTTTTGACTGTAATCTCCGCCAGACGCCTCGTCATAGAATCAAAGAGAT
Source organism: Trichonephila clavata (assembly GCA_019973975.1). Taxonomy (NCBI): domain Eukaryota; kingdom Metazoa; phylum Arthropoda; class Arachnida; order Araneae; family Nephilidae; genus Trichonephila; species Trichonephila clavata. Next base: position 76,406 of record BMAO01027673.1, on the reverse strand, counting down.
GTATCCTTCTGGTACAGTAGTTCATGCGGCTTCCACATATTGCCAAAATTTATCTGGTGTAGCAGCTGGTGGTGTATCCCGCGCTAGTTGTTGTGCAAGCATGGACCACATGTTTTCGATTGGTGATAGATCGGAAGAACATGCATGCCAATGAAGCAATTGAATCTGATGGGTAAAGAACTTTTGAACATTGCGTAACACGTGTTAGAATATGCCTGCTGGAAAGCGCTGAATGTATGGAAGGATCACGAGCTCCAATACATCAGTGATGTAGCGCTGACTGTTCAGTGTACTGGCACCAGAGACTTCTAGAGGGTTGCGGAATTGAAATCCACTACCACTTACTTGGTGCACGACTAGTGTGGTGATGTATAATGCAAAAGTTCAGCAGCCTCTCACAACGTTGTCTCCAAACTCGAATCCAACCATCATGATTTTGGGCGTAGAAGAAGGATTCCTCAATAAACACAATGGCGTATCATTCCGTTGTCCATGTCTGTCATTTCACCATTGGCAGCACAAACGCCTGTTGTTTTTAATTGAGGGTAAATGAAGCAATGGACGCCTTGAGGACAGTCCACTCTGATACAAACGGCGTCGAATGGTACGAATGGACACCGAATGATGCGTAACAGGTTGAATCTATTTTGCTGCGGTTCTTAATGTTGCTGAGCACTAAATCACTGTCATACGCACAACCCACCTGCTATCAAGGGAAGTGGGGCGACGGGGTGTGTGCAATCAGCCCCGTCGTTTCCTCTATCATCCAGCGATGACAGATTCGCATCACTGTTGCTTGGTTTCGTCCAACACGTTGACCAATTTCTCTAAAGGATAATCTGCAATCCCTATAGACCACTGTTTTTCTTGGTCGAATTCATAAACTTAGATCAAAGACGCTCGATGTCTTCCGCTAGGCAACAATAAACACATCAAGCAAAATAATCCATTCCTTAAATCTCCTCTTACACTCATGTCCATAAATTATGGATAATGAAGTTCAGGCAAAGAAAGAGACAGAAGCAAAACAAATTTGACTTATTTGTAAAGTCTATTTATTAAACAAAAGGTAAAGAGCAAAAAAGATGCTATATGTTTGATATAACTAATAAAAATTGCGATTTTTACTCCCTAGAGCAAATTTAAAAAAGAACCTATTTACAAAAAACAGTATAACATGGTTAGTATGATGGTTAATACGGAGTATGTCTCCCGGACGATGCAATACAGGCCTTACAACGACTACACATGCTGAGTATCAAATTATCAATCTGATCTTGGGGAATATTGCACCACTCATCAAGCAATGCCCTCCGAAGTTCCGGTAGACAGGTGGGAGGGGGTTGACGGGTTGCAATTCTTCGGTCAAGCATATCCCACACATGCTCTATTGGATTCAAGTCCGGTGAGTATGCTGGCCAATCCATACTGGTGATGTCCTCCGATTGAAGGCATTCGTCTACAACATAGGTTCTCAACGTGGGTGATAACGCCGCCTTGTGGGCGTTTGAGGCTTTCAGGGGGGGGCATTGAGATGGCACGGAGGGGCTTTGGCAGATTAACCAAAAAAAAAGACTAAAAAAACACGCTGATTATGTATTAACAAAAGTGAACTTTAATACTGTTTACCTTATGTTGATTATATGTATTTCATCATTCCTATATCACATGTACGAAAATTCACATATTTCGGTAATACGGGAAGTGGATGGAAAACTTAAAAGATTACATTACACCCAGACGTACATTAAATTGAATGATATTGTGCATTTTAATTTCTTTAGTGCACGTGTTGTCTTTGTCTGTGTGCAGTAGGAAACATGTTTCATCCACTGCATTTTATTACGAATTAAAGTGATTCTTTAAAGGCTGAAACTGCCAATTTATATTTATTTGGAAAGCAAAGTTTATTATGAATTACTTCGTATCTTCAAAACCCTTGCCTCTCTTTGTAGCAGGTAAGCTAAAACTTTTATTGCACTCTTTTAAATGAAGAAATCCAGTAGCGTTATCAATTCCAACAATATCCTACCTATGATTAAAATATATAATATTACACATTTAAATGTTAATAGATATTTCAGATTCGCAAGTAAAATAACTGAAACTCAAGAAAAAAATGAAATTAAAATTATATATTCTTTTAACTCTTTCTTCTTAACTCTTGTTTTCAACATGTATTACAAACACTCTTATTCCTCTAGAGTGAGAGGGGCGGCATAGAAATATTCATTAGAAAAAGGGGCGATGTCGAAATATTCACTAGAAAAGGGGGCGATATCGAAATATTTATTAGAAAAGGGGCGCCAGTTCAAAAAAGGTTCGCAACCTATGTTCTACAATGTTTACACGGTGAGGACGGGCGTTGTCATCCATAAACAGAAATTCAGCACCCATGGCGCCCCGAAACAAACGTACATGTGGTTCCAGAATGACATCCCGATAGATGTGGCCTGTCATCGTTACACTCTAAACATGCAGGTCAGTTCTGGAACCAAGAATAATTTCTCCCCAAACGAGCCATCCTGCTCCACCGTAACGGTGTCGTTTAATGGTGTTCTCTTGGTGGTAACGGGTACCTGGCGCTCTCCACATGAAAGACCGGCCAGAATCAGACTGCAAACTAAATCTGGACTCGTCGGAAAACATCACACAAGACCACTGTTGCGGTGTCCACAATGCTCTATTCCAGGTTAATCGCAGGCGACAGTGAGTTGCGGTAAGGGGAACACATCTGACAGGCCTACGAGCATATAGACCAATGTGCTCTAAGCGTCTGTACATGGTCTGCCTTGAAACTATCGTACCGGTAGCTGAAGAGAGCTGACGAGATAGGTCTGATGCTGTGCTCCGTCTGTTTCCTTTGGCAGTAACTGCCAAATACCGGTCCTCATTCGGCGTTGTAACTCAGGGGCGACCTGTGCTGTAACATCTACTCACATTACCGTCATCTTGGAATCGTTGCTAAAGCCTGGAGACGACACTCTGGGCGATTTCAAGTTCCTCGGATACTTCCAGCTGGGTTGTACCACATTCCATTCGTCCGATAATTCTACCACGTAAAAAATCATCCAAATGCTTCTTTTGTGCCATAACTATGCGGTTATTGCGCTGAAAGGCTTTTAATGCGCTTGTGAACAATTTTACTTCTTTGCCACCATTCCTTATATACCCCTCTCTTACATTCTCGTCATTGTGACGTAATATCCGCGCAATCTGGTGGTTTCCTGTAATTTGCATATTCTTCTTCAAGATGTGTGTGATAATTCTACAGGTGAAATTTTTATTGTAGAGTTCAATTTCTGTGTGATTCTGAATTATCCTTAATTTATGGACATGAGTGTTTATAGCGCTACGGTCAATCGTGAAATGTGTCTCTGCTATACCGCTAATGATTTGCATATTTTTTTGCCGCCAACTCACCATATGAATTTCACATGGTTTTTCATGCTTTCTTCTGGATGTTGCAATTTGTGTGGCCTGCAGTGTTTATTTTTCAAGTAAAAGCAGAACACATGATTTTTTTAGTACATAAAGGGGACATGGTATGATTTATAAATCATCGCCTTTGATTTGATTTTCTTTCTACAATTTTCTGATTGTAACTAATGTATATGTATCACGTTAATCTGTTTCTGCTCTTAAAATTCTGCAAAATGCTATCTATTTAATTTTTAATTAAAAATTTTGAAATTAATGATAAAATTTTAGAATGTACTTTTCCTGTAATGATTGACTTACACATATGAAATCTGATTCATAAATACGTCAAATTAAGTATAACAAAATTATATAAGGTTTTCATGATAACGTGATCAATATTCGAGTAATAGTTCTTTTTTTCGTGAGACCTTATTGAAATTTCCTTAAAAAATATATAAATTTTTAATTCAACTATTTTTTTAAAAACAAGTATTCTTTTGATTCAAAAATGTATACAACATTTTATTAAATTTACAAATATCATTTGGTAAAAAAAAAAAAAATAAAGATCAAAGGTTTTGGTACAATAGAAAAACAAGTTTTAGCATTTTAACTGAAGATAAATTAGTTATTTTTTCTTACTCAGGTAAATTAGTTTAAAGTTTTTATTTCCCAAAACAGTGCTAATATAACGGATCATAAAAGTAAAACAAATTAAATTCAACTTATATTACCAATAGCAATAATATATGATACCACTGAAACTACGTTTGATATGTATTCTTATAGTATTCATTCATTATACTCATTCATGGAAAGAATAACATAGTTAAAGTATAAAATAAGTAACTACAATACGGCGAAGATTAACTGCATGTATTTTTTAATTAATTGTCATAGGTGATCATATTTTGATAAATCTTACAAAAAAAAAGGATGATTTTTATTTTCTACAGTAAGGGTAAAACCGGTTCATTATATTTGTATCACTAATTAAATTTTTTTTAATATTTATTTAGTAATTTAACTTTTTAACTTTTTTAAATGTATGAGTTTTATGGTAGCCTTTGTCTTCACATCTAAAAAACATTCCGTTGCCCATGTTGATTATAGTACTAATAAACCTTCATTTACATAATCAAATGTTGTCTGAATAAGCGTAATGTAGCTTTTGTAGCGGGCTATTTTGTAAGGATTCCATCATAAGCAAACATGGGGAAAATTATCAGAAATTCCACTTAAAGTTTAACCTCCAGCTCTTTATAGTGGAAATGTAGTATGCAAATTATGTTCTAGGATTTAAAAGTGAGTGAATAAGAAAGATAGATGTGGAAGTAGATAATTTATTTGAAAAGTTTATATTTAATTGAAAAGTTTCCGATTAGCAATGAGGAAAATTTGCATACCGCTCGAGTTGCTTTATTGCGCAATGTCAATAAATACTCACTCACTCACTATGAGGAGATTCACATTTTTAAAATTAGATTTGTCAACTAGTAAAGCATCATCAGCTAGATCCAAGAGCATATTGGCACAAATAGTGTAACTTAGGATGGAAAGTTCTCGAAAAAGCATTATTGATCGTTGGATCTGACACCTCAACATATTCACGAGAGATTCCATCTCTTTTAAAAGCAGAAGTTCGAAGTGTCTGCAGTCTTTCAGATATTCAAATTTTAGTTATTTAAATATTTGTCGATCATTCTCATAACACTTAAGTATTGTTACATTCCTAAATAAATATATTAGAACGAACATTTGTGTTTGTGGTTGTTCTTTGGTATTATGTGTCAGTGCATCGACAGTTGTAAGGTAGGGTTCGGGTAACAATACCTCGAGTGTGGAACCTACATAATTTGATAGGCAGACTGGGATAAGGGGATGGGAGTACCGTAACACATTTTCATACATTACATATTGTTGTCAAATAATTATTTCAGCAATTTACTAAATAATCTAATTGGTTAATCTATAATAACTTATTAAACGATATTTTCATGTAAGGTATCTTCGTATTTTCTTGTAAGGTATCTTCGTATTTCTTGTAAGGTATTTTCATATAAGGTATTTTAGTATAAGGTATTACAGTAAGGTATCGCAAACGTTTTCATGATTAGATAAAAATTCAATTTATTTTTGTATTTTCACTACAACTTTTTGAGTTAAAACTTCCCAATATAGTCTTGTTAGATATATTAAGATGATATATATATATATATATATATATATATATATATATACGGAATTTGATTTGAAAATATAGTATACTTTTCAAAAACAAGCTTTAATGTTAAGCAATGGAGAATATCGAAACATAATAGAAAGTGAAGTATTTAAATCGAATTTTTTTTCTTCGGTATTACTAGCTTCGACACGAATACTTATCATGGTTCTTATATTCAAAAAAGATAAGGAATGTAATCCTTTTTGTATGCTTATTTTTTATAATTTGTATTTGTTTTATTTTTGGCTTTGTAGAAATTTTTGAACTCCTTAGAAATAATGAAAAGTACCATCCCAAAAAATAAATGTAATAACGAAGAATTACTGAATTTATGTTAAGTTGATTACGTGAATTAGAAATTCTTGAATGGAAATTTTAATATATAAGTTTATTACATAAAATTTAATATATGAATATCGAAATTTTAATTCAGTAACTATTATTGTTTAGGATGTATTTCATAAATTTGAACAAAATATATGAGTGATTTTATCTTTAGCTAATTTTAAAATATTATTCTTTATTATTAAGAAAAGATTTTGGCTTGTTAAAAATAATATCTTATTATTTGTAGGGGGATTTGGGAAATTGTGCTAGGTTTTTTCTGTTAGGGCAACATATTTAACTATTTGTTACAAATTTAAAACTTTTACTGCATTTTTCGGTTATTCTTATATTTAGCGTTTCGGTTTCTACTTGTTAAAGTAATTTTAGATTTTTGACATTTTATCTCGAGGTGGTCAGAATACCTTAAAGAGTACATTACTTATTTTGATTTAAAATATGTTATCTCACATTTATACTAGATACTGAAAAATCCGACATATAACTCGCACCGGCGTTTCACGTGCACTTCTATATTTCAAAGCTGGTTTTTTAGGTATATTCACCGCATAACGCCAACTCCATTTTTTGCGATGAAACTTGAAACGTATGTGTGCAGTGCTTTTTTGTTTTGAAGTAATTTTTTGAAATATTATAATTTTTTTTGAAAAAACAGTATATTTTTTAGAAATATAGCCCTTTAAGGCCATGAAGTATATCACTTCTTATAAATAAACACTAATTCGATGTATATAGAAGCCTTAATTTTCTTATGCTCAACCGTGTAAGTCGAATTCGCGTAAATCGTAAAGATTTAGCATATAAATACATATAAATTATTTTTATTTGGGACCGAGCTGAAAAGAAAGTAATAGTTTAGAAGAAAAATACGTTTATTAAAATCTTAGATAACTGACATACAAAATAGCAAATCAAAGTTATTTGGAAGTGGAAGGTTTCACAAAATCTAACAAAGTAGTCTACCGGCTCAAATATTTTTTTTCTTTAGCAAAACATTCTGATAGTATGCTAATTTTTTTATTCCTTGTTTTGTTGAAATAATAGGATCATCGTTTGAGTCTACATTTTGTAGAATTTCTAGCTTTTTTTTCATTTAAACTGAGCCTTCTGTCAAATTTCCCCCGTTATTCGAACTTTTGAATGAACTGGGTCTAATTACTTAAGTTCGTAATAGTCTTGCACTTGCATTTCCATAAGATCATCAATTGTCAACTCCTGATTGTGGTAATCGAGCAGTTCTTGAACGTATTACTATCCACTTCTAAATTTATTTGCTTCGAAAGTTCGGCAAATTCTGCAATCACATAACTAATTTCAAAAATTTGAACATTTTTTTCTGAAACAAAAGGCGAATCGACCGGATGTGAAAACCCTGTAACTCCGGATTTGCGTAAGTCAAGAGTAGCGCGATTCGAGATATACTGTATTTCCAAATATTTCCTACTGCGTAGCACCCTGAACCATATTGGTAGACTGGTTTGGCACATCACAACTATAAGGCTGTAGAACCCTGATGTTGATTGTAAGTAACATACCACTGAATTGCCATGCTACATTCATTAAAATGATTTTATAAGGTAAAAATGTTCTGTAGTCTGGGATCTATATTCTGAGCTAATGAACTGGTACCAAAGAAAAGAACGAGATGGAGCTTCTTATCGCATATTGAAATTAGATATTCTGCTATCAGTTCTTAAAAAATGTGCAAGAGGGCTGCAATTTTTAAAAAATAATAAAATATTCTTCAGAACTACTTTAAAATTGATTCAGCAATTCCAAATTTTGTAATATGTGCTGCCGTACAAAAGGCAAAACTATACACGTTTTTGTATTTTCCTCAAAAATAAACATGTTTAAGGTATCCGACTACCCTAAAATTGTGAATTTTGCCAAAAGTTGAAAATGTTTTTTTATGATATTTTTTTATAGGCCATTTTATTAGCTTTATAAAAATACCAAGTTTATCATTTTCCGTTCACTAGAACAAAAACTACAAGTGTTTTAGTAAAAGCAGATGCCATCACATGTCATACATTAAATCGCATTTTACTCGAAATGTGATTTTTTGAAAATAATCAAATGGGTCCAGCAATTGCTATAAAAGGTTTGAAAATAACTAACTGAAATTTTTTGTGTAAGTTCTGTACCATAGTAGAAGTGTTTTAACCTTCAGATTTATCAATAACTGTTTTATTACAAAGTTTACAGTTCCTTATGGGAATATTATCACTGATTATTTAAACAATTTCATATAATAACTGAGATAAGGAGCTCTAGGTTTTTGTAAAAAATTAAAATATCTCCTATCTTGAAGGTCATTTTGACATTGAATAACATAGCAACACAACAGAATTGAAAAATTTAAAATTTGTTCATAAACCTTGGTACAAAATGGGTTGCGTTTATGTTAATTTTTGTAAATTTGACCCATTTTTTCCCATTTTCGTTATAATAATTTATTTTTCTCTTCATAATTTTAGCATATTTTTCTTAGAACGTACTAGAAAAATCTAAAAACAACAAAAAATTCCCATATCTCCATTTTTTAAAAAAAAGTTGTCGCAACTAGTCGGATACCTTAAAATCCAGAAATACGTGTATTTTATATTTTGTTATATTAACTGGAATCCAAAAAATCAAACAAATTCGGGTTTATGAAAGATACCCGATGTATGATGTTAAATGTATTTTCCTTTCTCAAATAATCCTAAAAATTGAATTTGAATGGAAGAACCAGAATTTAAATAAATATACAGTAAACGAGCCACATATTTTATCTTTAATTGGCTGAAAGAAATAATAATTTTTTTCAGTTAACTTATTTCTTAAAGAAGGGTTTCGAGTTATAAATCGCTAGCATCACTTATTGCACTAAAGTGAAGTAAAAGGGATATAAACTTTCTCACACTCAACTACTGCACTTAAGCCCATTAAGATCCTCGACCTTTTCTTCAAAGAAGCCCGTAAAAATGGAAGCAAATAAACTACTATAATTCACGAATTCACTATGAGAATAAAAAGAAACAATAAATCAAACACTAAAAAATAAACTTGAAAGGAAAAGGAGAACTTAGGGAAAAAAAAAATATAACACATCATTCATTTACGGAATTTCCTTTCATTCCACTCTTTCCGAATTCACTGAGTTTGAAAGCATACGCTTCTTTATTCAAGGTCTCCTGTTGTCTAGTTAGGAAAGTAGTTGTTTTTTTTAAAAAAAAATATTTGATGACAATAAAAAGGATTATTTATTCCTCTTTGTGTTTCATTACTGTCATGTCTTTTCGTTTAAATAAACATAAATGTACACATTTAATTGTTATAAAAAATTAACTACTCTTTAATGAATAGAAGACTACTAAAATTAAAAATACATTCTTTTTCGGTATATTCTTATTTTTGTGAAGAGTTTTGTTATTATTTACTTATTTACATTACATTTGTTTGCAACTTAACTTTGCTGAGCAATTTTAGTTTTTATTTGTTGATGCATACGAATATCCTTCCTTTTTAATTGAGTTAAATAAAAAATTTAATACCAATCAAATGACTGATTACAATGATTTTATGTAAAGATCTTTCCTAATTTAAAATAAAATATTATGAATTACACCGAGTTACTTTCCTTTAATAATTCATAATTATTGCCTTTTGTATACTTATCAGTTTAAAATAAAAATAATAACTTAGAGATATTCAGCTCAACCTTAATAAATATATTTGCTTATATACAATAGTTGTAAAGTATTTAGACTACCACTGCATTAACAAAATCTATGTGATTTAGAGTGTCTTAAATATTCATTTGAAGTATTTATGTAGAATAGCAAAAGTTTTTTTAATGGGCTGTATAAAAGCAACTAAACCTTTGCAGACGCGGTAAATCCTCAAATGCGGAAACAATTTCAGTGGTGGCACCATCTAGTGACGGCTGTCACTTCCAAATTTGGATGCTTGAAAAAAAGTTGGTAAAGTTATGGTGTGAAGCTTTAGAGCCTATGATATACGTAAGAAGAGTCATGGGTTTGAATGATCGGGACTGTTCTACGCGAGATTAAACTGAATCTCCAGTATTCCATGACCATGTAATTCAAATAGTGTAAGATGCCAGGTCTTAAATCGGGATTTCTTTGTTTCTAATAGCCATCACCATGCTCATTATTTAAAAAAGTTATATGTATGAAACTTAATTATCAAGCAACTGAAAATAATGTAACAGGATTTATAAATATTTAATGAAGAATAACACGTTTTACATTTTATGTTACAGCATTTTAATATTAAATTCAAACATATAAAAACAGAGTTTAATTTTAAAAAAAATGGAGAAACTATTAAATACTTTCTATTTTCCCGCTTTATTGTATCATTTCTTTAAAGCTGGCAATATTGCAGCTGAGTCGGGTTCCATGTTGATATTTAATATTTTTTGCCTAGAATTTGCAAGGTATCAAACTTTTAATTAGAAAAAAAAGTTATTGATCCTTTTTACTTATTTTGTTATGCGCAATTAAAAAAATACCTGTTTAATATAATTTCGAAAAAAACTAAATTCGGAGTTTTAACTTGACTTTTATAATTTCTCTCTCACATAGCAATAAATTATTTAAAAAAAAATTTAAATTTTATCCAAAAAAGGCAAAATATTGATAATATATATATATTTTACATTACACAGATATAAAAAAATCAACAAAATATCACACTCGATTTACCATAAATTCAAATAATAAAAAAGGACCTTATGCTTTAAACACAGTATTATATCATTTTTGTGCTTGCAATTCTGAGAAGGATTTTAAATAATTTAAAAACAATAACTTATTATGCATCAAATATCTATTTTATTCTTTTATTTCCAATGTAGAAAGAATAGTATAAAATAATAATCATTTTCTTTCACCTATCACTTCTTTATTTGAGAAATTATTTTTATACTTATAATTCTTAAAAAAGCGCAACATTCCTATTTAACTATTAATTTCATTTGTAATTAAAAATTTAAATGAATGATATCGCTTGTGTATTTATAAAAATAAATATCAGAAACATTTTAATATAAAATATTAAAATAAGAGTAGGAATTTATGTTTTTCTGAATTAAAAAGCTACTCGGAGAGAATTATTCATAAATATTAAAAGCAAGTTCTAACTAAAATTCCTTCAGGAATACTTCACACACTATTTAGTAACCCTTTATATTTTTAAAACAGAAAGATAACGTAACCTCTTCTATTTTTTACTGAAGATTCTACTGATATTCACAATTTTATTGGTTGTAATGAACATTAACGAAACAGCTTATTTTATGGAGGTATATTAAATGTGTTTCTAAATCAAAAACTTAAAAATATTTAACAATAAAAAAGCTTTTTGTGTTTAAAGTTCATAAATTTATCATCCTACCACATGAATGTTAAACAACAGTTCTAGAATTATGTTCTGAATATGCATAATTGAATCTTAGTATATATAAGTAAACATAACGCAAGACACCTGTAAATCTATTGGAATTAAAAACGGAGCTTATTAACTACAGCAAGTATTTAGAATTTTTTTTATCTGTGATACGCAGTTATTACAATGCAATCAATATTGTATTAAAATTACTAGTTTTATCGTGACAAAAGTTCGTTGATTGTTCTGTCAAACAAAACTGTTTTGCTAAATATTAGCAGAATATATTTAGTTTACCGGGATAAATATGTTACATAGGTTAAAATGTAAAATTTCAGTTAAATGTATCCTTTAATGAAATATTTTATGACATTTTTTATATTTAAACATTTTTATTGTAATATACACATACAATGTGGCACTTTATTTCATACAACAAATTAGGCTTGCGTTACCCAAGAAACGTTCTACGAAACCTTATTGAAAAATAGGGAAATAACTCACGCAAATCATAAAAGTAGAAATATTTTTTTCCTAGTTCAGGTACAGTATTTAGGTAATTTCGGAAGAGTAATGACTGGGGGGGGGGCATATACATTAGTGATGCAAGAAATGTATGATCATGGGGTTGGTGAAACAGAGTATAAGTGTGTGCGTATTTTTAATAACTACTTTATGTGCATTATATTCAGTTTCGTTTTTCATTGTTTATTTCTTCTAAAGATTATAACTAATGATTAAAATGTGTGGTCATTTATTTAGCAAACAATCCTTATAATTTTGAAGAGACTAAACTAGAGATGAGGCTTAGAATCTCTCTCTCTCCTATAAAGAAAATAGGTGCCTAAAAAAAGGTTTGTCAATATTATTGAAATTATTTATTAATCTGTTTTACATAGACTGGTATTCAAGAATTTCTTCTTCAATCGCATGTCTTCTGCAATTGAAAACTTTCGGATATATATATGTCTCCAATAAAATTGAACAGACATTTCTCTACAGATCATACCATGAAAAATAAAACTATTATTTGTTTTAAAAACATGTTAAAACGTCAGAACTTACGGTGTACAGCTTTTGTGAACACAATCACAAGTGCAAGGGCTTCCGTAGAAGAAACTTTGTAGTAGAGGTTATTGTATAGAAATGTATATGTCGCATAATCAATGAGAATCTGATAATATTTATGTATAAAATTATAGTGAATAAAATTTTGGGAGAAAATACAGCAAGGAAAACTGAAAAATATTTCAATTACTAAGAATACACTAAATCGACAAATCAATGATATGCGGCATGGTGATGCAGGAGTTTTATGTAATAAGCAGAAAAATGACGATTTTTACTCAAATGGTCATGAAAAATATGTTTAGCATTCGTAACATCTGTTAAGGAGAAACTCAAGAAAACTCCGTCTGCTTTTTAAATAACTACTTGAGAATAGAAAAGTAATATATATATATATATACTGTCGACTCTCGATAGTTCAAACTTTCGATAATACGAACCTCTTGATATTTCGAACACTAAAAGAATACGTTTGGGTACACTTAATAATTCGAAGTAAAATCTGTGGCTAGCTAGACTACAACACACAATAATTCGAAATTACCTTATAAAATTATCAACAATTCGAACAGTCACTATCATGTACAGTCCTGTAGCAAACAGTTTGGAGCTTGCAAGTTCAGTGTTGTAATGTCTCTGCGTGTCTCCCCTGTTGCGTAGTCCCTTTAATGATCATCTGTCTGCTACTCCTTCTTAGTGTTTTCCGGATCCTCAGGCAAAAATAAACTTTTTTTGCTTTCCTTCTTTAAGTGGACAATAAACCAACCGCACTTGTCATCCATCCAGTTCTTTCGTTTAACACGTGACCTTGCTGCACATGTGTTTAGAAAGGATGCTCCGCTATTGTGAAGAAGAAATGCGCTTAGGATTGTGCATGAATGTATTGAATATATTCTTTTAATACATGACTTTTAACTTCTGTAATATATTAATACGTACTTTTTAAAAATACTTTAAAATAATTTTATACATATGTGCAATTTTTGTTTTATTACATAGTTTCAAATTTAAATGTGTTTTGGAAAATAATTTTTTCCCGTGTATTTTGGGAATTTTGTCTACCCTCTTGATAATTCGAACTATTGATATTTCGAAGTTTTCATTGGTCCCTCCAAATTCGAATTATCAAGAGTCGACTGTATATGTATATTTCATATTTTATTTGGAAGAATTCTATTGGTACTTGTACCTTTAGTTAACTCTATAAAAGGCTCTGCTCCTCTTGTGAAAGAAAAGAAAATGACAATGTTGTTTTTACACAAATTTATTCATAAAGAAGTACTTATGTCAAAATCTCTTGGTAATGAGCTACAAAAAATATTTAAGGTAGTTCCAAAAATGATAAAGTCCCTTGAACAAAAGCCACTTCACTCCACAAACTTTTTAAAATGTCTCTTGGAAAGCGTTGATAAAGAGTACACAAATCTGTTGTTATACTCTTAAATACGGTGGTTAAGTACAGGCTGAGTTTTTAATAATACTTTTTAGTTTAAGGATGAAATACATGCACAATTTCAAGAAAGTGACCAAAAAGATTTTACTAAATGCGCTAATTAACAAACGTGGATGCAAATGCCAGATTATTTTATCACTTGAATCCAATATATTATATATTGCAAGACACCAAGGAAAATATATTACCTTAAATTGACAAGATTTTTGAATTTGAAAGAAAATTAAAGTTGTGCTAAGATCATGTTGTAATTTGGGATCTTGATGTGCTTGAATAACTTGCTGGGATAAAAAAAGGGAAATGAATGTTAACTTTCATTGTACTTCACCTACAAGAGCTTTCAATGAAAATTATTACTGCTTTCAAACACTTGTCAATAGAATTACACTCTTGTTTGATGAATTTATTTTCTTAGTGATAGCTTTTTTATTTAAGGGCACATGATACGATTAAAGCAAAATATTTTAATTTAAGGATTTTTAATATTTTTTTGGTTGTCTCATGTGTGTATACTATGTAAAACAGATTTTGTGCTCAGAATTTTATAAAAAGCTAGCAATTTAATTTTTTAAAGAAAATTTGATTCTATAATGCTACTCCTCTTACAAAAATTTACAAACACGCTTGAAATTTGATTTACAAGTAATTCAAACTATGTATAACAAAAGTTGGTATGGGATTTGCCATAACATGATTGGTATTCGTACAATACTTCTTTTTGTGAATGCTTATTGAAAATTTCTTTAAAAATGTACAAATTACGAGTTTAATAATTTTTAAAAAAAATAAAGTTTTGCTTTGATTTAAAAAGGCATACCAACTTTGCTACATGTACTATTAGCAATAGGTAAAAAAAATTGAAAGCATATAGAAAAAAATCTTTAGCATTTTAAATGAAGACAGACTAGTTATTTTATCTTTCCGAGATAAGAGTAAGCTTAAAGTTTTGGTTTGCCATTGGGATATGAATAAAAACGAACGTAACAGCTATCATAATTCTGTGTTTTTTAAGTTTAGAGCTTTCAAATTTTGCCAGGTTATAGAAAGGTATGTAAAAAATTATTTAAGCTAAAAAAATTAAATTTGATTTTTTGACCGATTTTTGTCATTTGAATGGTACTGTGTCTCCTTAATGGCTGGAACACGCGTAGATTAAGAACGCGAACAAGATGTGAAGCCATATAACTTACTTATTTTATCGTATATAGATAATCTTAAGTAAAAAGTAGTTTTCAATTAAGTATTTTTTTTCATGTGGGCTACATTTTGGCAGTCTCCACAAGCCTTGCAAAGGAGAGAGCCATTTTAGTGGTGGTGCCTCTCTCTATCTACCAAGCTCTTGTTACCATGATTTAATTTTGCCGAAGTTCCAGAGTCAAATTGATAGTCCAGAGACCATTTACATGCCAAATAATTATGAATGCATGCCTGCGATTTTTCGCATCCATAAAATCTACCGATTCCTGCCAGATTGAATCCGCAACCATAGGCATACGATGCTATCACGCTTCCTCTAAGCTACCGAGCCGACTACTTACATTCATTCTTAAATATTAAATTTATTTTAAATTTAGTTATTCTTCTTTTCAGTTAATATATATATTTCTTCCCTTTTTTAATCTTAGTTACTTACAATCAGAGAGTTTTCATTGAAAATTGTATTTATTGTCATGGTTTTGGACAATTTTTGGATTTCCATTAAAAGTGCGAATCTAACTGTTAATAAGAAAGTAACTAAATAGTTGTGCAGTTGCCAACATCGTGCGTGTATGAACAAACTTTTTCTTGTTCAACTAATAATTAGGAAGAATAAAAATCGTTCCCTTTCTGTGAAAGAGGAAATCAGCGCATTAATATCGAAAATGAGACACCGAATTCAATATTTATTTTTAAAAAAAAACAGGAAAATATTTCATATTAATATTTATTATAAATCATATTTTAAATAATTCTATTATTTTTCTGGACTAGTATGAGTGTATTGGATTATATATCTATACCCGTATGTTTGTAATTGAGTGTTTATTTATACCGTATCTGTGTATCTCGACGGGTGTAATTATGTTTAGAATTTCCCTTTTCACATGCATTTGCATTTTTTAAATTGTGTAGTAAGCTATTAAAATCACAGTTATTCTGTTTTCCATTAATAAATGGTAATGAAAACATAATGAAGAAAATACTGCGACATAGATATTAGAGTTCCATAGAGATTGAACATTGTTTTAAGTGTTTCATACAATTGAAAAGGATGAAAAGTATTAAATTTGGGGGGGGGATTATTTAACTATTCTGATATTTAGGCTGTCCTTATATTTCTAAGGATATATGTATTAAAAACAAAGATATCTGCTTATGTAGGCTCCAAAAACTTACTACCTCTTTTAGGAGCAATATCACCCATCCAAAAGAAAGAAAGAAAATGATTAATAAATTAAACAAACTTTCCAATATTATTTTAAAAAAGGAGCCTTTAAAAAATCGTCATTAATTGACAGTATTTCAAAATCATACTTATCATATATTAATTAATTTCCTCTCATATCAGAAATGCGAGACACGATTGAAACAAATTTTCCTATTTATTAAAATGCATAATATACCGGGGAAAAAATTCAATTCGTTTCATTACATGCCTTTAAAATAGAAATTTGGCAAAACCAAAAGTTACGTTTCATATTTGTTTAAATATGTAAACCTTTTGCATGATATATTGTTTTTTGTTTCAATTTTCTGAAATTAATAACATCTGAGTTTTTTTCTCCGGTTTTATCTGTTTCAAATCTTTTTTAGAATCAGCTATTATGTTTTTATTTTGAAAATGAAATAAAATAAAAAGATTATTCCACGAAACTCTTTATACTTAGATTTTAAAGGAATAATCAAAACTCATCGTTCCAATTTCCCTCTCGCAATCAAATCAAGGCAGCAAATACATAAAAATAAAATTCCAAAGAACGTAACAATGAAGCGATTTATTATCAGGAAAATAAAGGGAATAGAATTTTTCCGCTTCTAATTCAAATAGGTGCCAATTTGTGAGTCGGAACTGAAGTTTTTATCTTTTTGAAGTTATAAAAATAGCAAAAGAGAGGGACTAATATTGCATCGAAGAAAGTGAGGGAAATATTTGTTTTGTACAGTAGCCGCAATAGAAATTTCCCTTAACCAAATTCAATATTTCTCACACGATGCTATTAAGAAGCACACATTCTTTTTATGATTTTTTTTATCCACTCGGAATGTTTATTTTCCTTCCCACCTCTACGTTGTTCTATCTTTTTTCTGCCTTTATCAGCCCAGATCTTTTTTTAAAGATTTTTTTTATTATTATTTTTTCCCTATACCCCCTTTTTCATTCTTTTCTTACTTCACTTCGATTGTTCCCACTGTAACAGCAAAGAGGGCGTGAAATGTTGAAGGCAGAACATTTTTTAACGTCCGTTTATTGGTAGAAAAACTTAATGCCGCATGCTCCTTTTTTTTTTTTGTTTATCTTCACGCTATACATGGCTGCGTTATTGTTTTTTGAAAAAAAAAATGTTTCAGGAGTAAAATTTGAGTATGGAAGTTCATTTTTTAAACATAAATAATGGCTGTGTTACAGTTACGGTAAGTTTTATGTTTATCAAAAATTATTTTTTCTGAATGGATATAGTTTAGAAAGAAAATAAACAAACTAAAAAAGTTTCTTAAACCAGATTTTTGATTTTGTTTACTCAGAGAAGCATTCTGAAAATTAAATTAATGTTACATTGCATTAAGAAAGTAATTATTTTTAGTCAAACTCTATTTAAATCCATTTTTTGGATTATCCTTGTTATTAAATTTGCTAATTTTAAAGCTACCAAACGGAAAAGAAATGGGAGGAATTTGCTTTCTTAAATCCATGTATTTTCTGAGTATTACTGTTATTTTAATTTTTTATCAGCAATCATGATCGTAGCTTTTGCATTTAGTACTAATTCTATCAAAGCAACTACTCCAGTCTTTTTTTACCCTCCTCTGTATTAATTTTTGAAATAACAATATTTATTACATTATCAATAAAATCTTCCCCAGTTTAATAACCAATATGTAAATTATTGTTAAATAAACACATATGAGCGTTAAATTTCTAAATTCATTACGTTTTTGTGTCATTAATTAGTTTTTGAGCTGTTTGATGAATATTTTTAAAAAAATAAAATCGAAATAAGATTTTTTTTAAAAATGTTTTTAATCTTGAAAAACCTCGTTCTTATTAAAATATTCTATAAATTGCAGCGAAACAAGAAAAATCAGGAAATTTCAAAAGCAGGAAATCTTCTTTCCATTTCAGTTCATAAAATATGGCTTCTAAAATGAAATTGAACAGGATTGATAAATAAAAAGAGGTTATGTATCTTTGATATTATTCATGTCTATGTGGAATTTAATGTAAAGCGAATTTGATAATTCATTACATTGAATAATTCAAAAATCTCACTTTATTTACTAGTGATAAGAAAAGTTTTTTTATTTAATATGCATCTCTAATATTATATTCTACAGCATATTAATTATACTTTTATCAATGCACTGAATATTTAATCATCAAACTTTTAAGCAAAACATATAGTTTAAATATGATATTTCGACATATTTTAAATAATGTATGTATATTTCGATGTAAATTCAAAGCATTCAAATAGTTTTTTGAATAATAAAATATAAAAAAAATTTCAGCCTAGAAAATTTGAATAACCATTGGCTGAAATGGAGTATTTATTCTCAATGTTTTGAATTTTTAAAAGCGCTTCTCAACGTTTGTGAACTATCCAATATGCATTCTACAATCAGTATTATATTGAAATATGTATAATCATTAAAGAAGAAAACTTTTTTTTAATCATCATCTTGGTTAGATAAAAAGTACATGTATGTGTCAATATTTATTAATAAACTATAATTTAGGTGTTAACTAATTAATTAAGTTAACTTGAAAAAATCCTTCCATTAAATAATTTCTTTTTCCCCCCAGAATTTACGTATTTAAAAAGAGTTCTTTCCAAACGTTATTTGGATTCCCACAGATTCTCCTCAATTATTCTGGTAGAATTTTTAGGAAAGAATTTATCAGAGAATATTTTTCCTAAGCCGATCTACAAGAATTTAACGCTTTATATTTTCAAAAATAATATATTAACATTGATTCACTGATATTTATTTTAGTTTATAACTTTTACTATTTATCTTAGTTTTCAAATTCCTTTTAAGGTATTACTCAAGTTGAAAAAATATAATTTGTAATGTTTTTTTTTTTCGTTTTGTGACACTTCAAGATGAGTTGATCAATAATTAAAAAATAAAATTAGTATATACAATGACTTGATAATTTCGAACATCAGATTGAGAATTTTCTTTGAACATGTCTTAAACTATATTGGAGGCTATTGCATTAAAGTTAATATTTTATGATTTCTAGTCTTTGTGAATTCAAATATTTAAGACATTTGATATTTAAAAATTCATTTTTAACTAACTCAAATTAAAATAAAACTGTTTATTATATGCCTTGTTTTAAAATTGTTCATTGTTCTTCTATAACTGGAAGAAAATAACAAAGTACTGGTATTTTGTTGACAGCTGCTCAACAAAACATATTTCTTCAAATATTTTAGACACTCACTTAACATTAGTAGACTATTTTTAGAAATGCATATAACATAATATGTAGAACTTAATTTCATAAAATTCGAAATTTAGGATAGTTTTAGAGTATAAATTAATTACTTGAAAAAAGCAAGCAGAGCGAGGTTTTTCAAATGCGTTAATTAAATTAAATTTTAATAATCCCTGATTATTTTAATGCAGTCTGTTAATTGATGCTATAGTTACGTTTAGAGATGCGAAGAAAATTTCAGAAGCTTTCAAGAGTTTTTTCTTTGTTTCCTTCTTTTTTCCCCTATTTTTTAGCTACTGAATTGTTTTATATGACCAAGTTTCAAAATTGTATGTTGTTTTATTCTACTCAATGTGAAAGTAAAAATATTTTAGCTGTTAAAATATTTTGTTCATGGATATTTAGTATAAGGAGACCTTTTGTAATGAGAATTCAAACATGTTTATTTACTAGTATTTAAACGAGATATAAGTTAAAATTACAGTTCCTTCGCTTATTGAAACCTAGAAGGCTCTATACCATTTTATCAATTTTACTTACATCTTTGAGATAATAAAAGCTTTCAGTCAACTTCTAAAAAAGTGGGGTGATTAACTGGGCTAAAGTGAGAGATGGTGTATAAAAATCATAAGATAAAATTTAGTGTTCTTAACATAATTATGTTGTGCACTAGCACTTCCTGAAGTTCATAAAAAAGGTATATTCATAAAATCATAAAGATTCAACTATTACTTAAATTAAGAGTATCTGATTTCAGTTATAATTCTGATGGATAGGTAAATGTTTATTGTAAAGTCAAACTTATATTATTTTAATATATATTATTACTATTAATTCACTCCAATAGATATTTATGATAAGTGCTTTTTTTGTAGTAAATTATTTTGTAGTAAAAATTTATCGTATAATATTTATTTTAAAGAAAATCTGAATGATATAAATATTTTTAAACTAGCTATTTTTATATTAATAATTTTAAAATTATTTCTATATTACGTAAACGACTGAATTAAAATACGCTCCACACATTTCTCTGCTTAACCCTTTCCCGGCTTTTCCCTAGCTAAGCTCGAACAGGCGGAATGTACTAACTTGACAAATCCCGAGTGTAGCTCGGGCACTGTGATAATTTAACATTTCACTATCGGTCTTTCTCAAAATATTTCGCATGTGCTTTTTATGGTTTCGAATAACTTAAGAGTACTACTTGGTGGAATATTCCTCAAAAGAAGGACTTCCTTCTGCTGAGTACCCCCATTCCCGTTTGTTTAAAAGACACTTTGTTGACTACATCTCCCCAACAGAGAAGGAAAATAATCCAAATATGTAGTGCATTATTTACTGCTTAAAGAGAGACAGAAAATGGTAGAAGGTAAGAAGAAAAACAAGATTTTACTCTGTAAATAGTGATGCTGGGTTATGTGCAGTACCGTGCTTTCGAATTCATTATTCACTAACAAATTTTGATAAATAATTTCATAATAATTTATGTAAATGAAAAAGATGTGAATAAATATTGTAATTCAAGGATTAAAAAACTATATTTTCTAAGCTTCATATTTACAGCGAGTGTGAATTGACTGCACATTCTAATTTCTGCCATACAGGAAGCCAATTTTTACAGATAATTTTCTCATTTATTAAAATAGATTTTTTTTACCTAAATTTTTAGGAGCTCTCGTATGCGAATGTAACTATCATTGTTGGAAAGATATATATGTTTAAAAAATAAGCTGAATTAAAAAAACGACATTTTATGATACATGATCCAGAAAAAAAATGAACCTGAAAAGGGGTTAAATATTTGTAGGAAATATAGTACGTTCTAAAAAGTGATTAGCCAGGAGTCACCCCAGACTTACGAAATCGTTAATTCTAGGAAAACTGCTTATTTGTTACCAATGGCTGTGACAGTATCCTCCTATATGACAGTCTTCATGGGAATTAAAATGTATTTGTCACATATCTCCCTCTTTTTAGAGATTGACAAACAGTTTTTTTTTTATAATTTTAGGTACTTGCTGTGACTGAGTTCCCCGCGTGAAAGCTATTGTTCCAAAATATTTTACATGAACATTCTGTAAAAAATTTAGTGATCTGTACGACTTATTATGATTTATAAATGTAAATGAGCAGAAATAAAAAAAAGAAGAGAAATGGGCATTTGTGATCTCTTTTGAAGGAAGTTGAAACTGATCAAGCAAGGGAAATACCTGCTAAAATTATGGATATTAATCATAATAGCGAAACTAAATTTATGGAAAACGATGAACATGAAACATTTGAATTGAAAGGAAACTTTTCAAATGCTGCCCAAATATCTTCATCAAGAAAATATAAAGCCATAAGTGTACCACAAGACACATTTCGCCCTGTCAAAAAGACGCAAGCGAGAAAAGTTTAACATCATCAAAGGACAATAAAACTAGAATAACTTGAAAAAAATTTGACAGTTTTGCCTGCAAAAAATATTCATGTAATGTTAGTGCAAAGTGTCTGGATTTGCGTCCTTTATTTAAATCACGCACACTTGAAACTTCTTGGTTCAGTTTCATTGATATTTTCTTCTCAAACTATCAAAAAAAATTTAAGTCTTTAAAAGTACTAAGCATACTTGCTCTTAGTTAAATTATTCCCTGGATATACTATTTTTATTGTGCGCAGTAAAAATAATTATAAAAAAATGATTGGGATCACTCAGCTACTCCTCATGATCATTAACATTAGTATAGAGTGCTTGCTTGCTCTTGATTTAATGTTTATGAGATTTATATAATGCCCTTTATTATTTCTTCAAAGGATATATTTCTTGATTCAGGTTAAAAAAATACTATTGGTGTAAGAATTAAATCTTGTTTTAATAAACTTCTTCACTCTTACAACAGTAAAAAAATTATGAATACAGTACAATACGAATAAAATTTTTAAAAAATCATTAAAAAAAACGTATTTTTAAGAAAATCAAATTTTGAGAACAGTGAGGCTTATTTTTTTTTTAGTTTATAGAAATACTTTAATACTAATCAAAGGATTTGTTGATCAAAATGAGGTGCATAGTACAATTAAGAAAATCAACTAATTTTAAGTAATGTATACTTTTTCGCTTATAATTCAACAGTGCAACATATCTTAGATATTTTTCACAAAATGTGTAGTTGTTGATACTTATGCCACCTGATCGACAGTAACATCAGATGAAGACTCATGAAATTCATCGTGGCAAGGGGCTAGTAGTACGTCTTTTGTTAGCCGTAGCTTTGAGCACCACGTTGTTCACTGTACGATTTGGCTCAGTTCCACCCTAGTTTAGAGGAAGAACACTTTGGGGTGGTCAAAAACTTCCCACCTCTCTTCTCCTTCCACCAATCTCACGAGAGGACTTACGGCTCGTCAGCTATTTAGAGAACCCATCCGGGATTCAAACCCAGGCTCTAAGACACAGCAGTCAGCGTCGTTAACCTTTTGGAGAAGGCGGGTTTTGTAAGGAAAAGGCCCTACAAGACGGCACTTTCAGCGATGCTTACTTTCCCCCTTTTCTGTCGCTGATTGAGAGTATCAAACATCGGAGGACAAAATAAGCTATATAGTTGTTGGTCTCCCACTGACCAAGGGAAAGTTCGTGGCTTAGAAAGTCCCTAAATGCAATTTCTTAGGGAAACATGTTTTCTTGGAGATTCCAATGTAGTAATTACGTATAATTTTAATTTTTTTATTTTTTTAAAATAAATTATTTCCTAACAATTTAAGCTGTTTTCCACCTAGATTTCCACTTTAATATTGTTAAAAGCATTGAGAGAAATAGCACAAAATAGTGATAATAATATAAATCATTGCATAAAGATATTAAATGCTTATTTAATTGTAGACAAAGGTACAATAAACTAAACTAAATTTAATTGATTTTTCTCATGTAAAATTTATTTATATTTTGATTTTCCGTAAATTCATTAAAATATATATAAATTTTTTCAAGTTTAATTTTAGTTCTTTTAAATGCAGGAATTTGGTACACACCTAGAGTTAAAACTTAAAATAATCAAATTAGAAATAAGAAGTAAATAATTTGATTCATCACATAAATTGCACATAATTATAATCAAAAATACAAAATAAAATAAAAAGCAAGATTGTTGAACCTGTCTCTTTATGTTATAATGTAAAGTTCAGACTTTCTCAAATCGATAATGAAGTAAGTTTAAAAGCTCTTATAAGTATCCACAGTATCTGTACGCTAATAAACATATCATCATAAATCAACAATGCTTTTTTGGAAACTTCATTGTTACTCAATTTATAATTGTTTTTACCTTTTAGAATATGCGAGTAAAATCTTAAGAATTTTCTTACATATCTTTTATAAAGGAATGAAATATTTGATGTATAATTGTCATTTTTTATTGTTCCATAATCCACTATATTATGATACAATAGAATTCATATTACTCAATGAATCCTAAGACTAGGTCTAAATTTTATTTTATACATAACAAGAGCCTTTTTCGAATACTAAAATTTTATTTTCTTTTGATCTAATTCTTCCTATATATGCTGAAAGTTATAATAAAACATTTACTGTGCCAAGGAAATGAAATGAATATCAGGTAGGTGTTTCACGTTATGCTATAAAATGTGAACATCCTAAGGCTATAAATGTTGCCACTTGTTAAATAGTGCCACATTATATAGTCCCCTCGTGTTTTTAATAAAATTTATCACTATTAGGGGTTTCCATCGTGTAGTAGAGTTGCTATGCATTAAATGAAAATCCTTACGTTGCCGTGATGTGGAAATTAGAAGTCGGGGCTCTAACTCGGCTATTGTTCTCGTTACTTGATAGTCATTTAAATTACGTGGTCCGTCTCATTATTTTGTCCATTACGTTACTTGTAAAAGAAATATTAATAATTAATCAATTTAGCTATATGTTTTTAAGATTAAATTAATATTTTTTCGAACAGTAACAAATGTCTTCTTTAGTAAAAAAGAGGAAACGCTTTGAATTTTTAGAATACTTGATTGTAAAACGCAAACAATAAGCTGATATCAAAGACAAAATATTATGACTACAAATACTTTTAAGTTGCTGAGGTATGTATCTCGGTAAACTTGTTTATATAAAATAATATATTATATTTATTTGTACATAATTATTTCTTTTGCGAGTAATGACAACATACTGGGGATTCAAAAATTTTTTCACCTTTCGTACAAAAAAGTTAGATTCTTAGCCTTTGTGTATAACCCTTACTTTTTTTATTTAAAATTGCAATAGAATTGCATAATATTACTTAAATTCTAAGATTATTGCTCTGATTTTTGTACTATAGTGAACTTATTTTTGTGTGTGATTTTGTGCATAAGATAAGAGTCAATACATTCCTATGTAACCAACTCTTTCGATCAACATTCAAAATAATTACACACACAAAAACCTTTCCTTCTCAACGCACACTCCTCAGTCGGGTTACAGATAACTGAAAACAATATTTTTTCTTTGACCTTCTTCAAAACGAAGGAAGACTTTAGCTTCAAATATCGCTATTTTACTCCCTCCCTCTTCGTTTGGACAGCCCCTAAGAGACTGTGTGTGTGTGGGAAAGCTGTCATTTTCATTTTATCTCTGAAAATGTAACACAATATCAGTTCTCCGAACGGTTAATTTCTTTCTCCTGCTAAGTTTGCAAAGTAGAAGAGGGCCTTCTTTTAAGTTGGTCAGCATATAGTTTCTATTTATCCTATGTCCGACAATTTATTAGAAAAGGAAAGAAAGAAGCATTCTTTGTCAATATAAAAGCACTTAAAAGTTGCTTTTCATGCTCATTTACAAGAGCCCTGATTCTATATTCAGAGATTCAAACGTTCAGTAGCCGTTCAAAGGAATGTTCGGGAGCGCACCCAAGCATTCTCTATCCTTTCTTTGTACTAACTATCCTACATAAAAAGTAACTCAGGAATAAATAAGCGCGTGCGCTTGGGAAAAAAACATAACGAACACATTTTTTTATTTCAATATAACTATTTTGTTAGACTACGTTCTAAATATATTTACTTTCAGATCGATTTTAGAGCATTTTGCAAAATTTTTCGTAATTATTATTATAAAACATTTTTACTATTATTATTATTTTTTTTAAATTCTTTAAGTTTAAAAAAATCAGGAAATCTTACACTTTTGAACTTCCAAAGTATAATATATAACAAAAGCAAAAATGTCATTCTTGCTTCTAAGGTTTTCGTATAAATCAGGGTATTTTTAACACGCTTTTATAAGTTTCACTTGCATGTAACGGAATCTTAGAACTCGATTTTTACCCACTTAAAAAGGTCGGATTCATTCGAAATTTCACACACTTGTCAAGGACCGATGACAATACAATAATTTCATAATTTTGTTCCATTGTCCTTTTCAGGATCGTCAGGAATAAGGATAATCAGATTTGGTGACAATTCCAGATACCACTTCCAGGTTTGGCGACTTATTGCATATAACATTTTTAAATTTGGCGACTTGTTCCATATACCATTTTCAGATATGGCAACTAATTTCATACATCATTTCCAGATTTGGCGACTTATTTCAGATTTAGCGACTAAAAGAATAAGGTGTAACCCTATGGCAAGTGTTTTGAATTTAAAGCTAATTGTATGCAAGTATAAAATACACTTGCAGAGAGTTAATAGAAATAAAACAAAAAAAAAGTGTTCTGTATCTGAGAAAGTGGAGGGTGGGTGTGTGTTATCAATTTCTCATTACAATATAAACATTTTTCTGAAAATGAAAATTAAAAAAAAGGCTCGTGCATGTGGAAAAAAAAATAATTTGCGTTCTAACTGCTAAATATTTTTTATTTTTATAAAGCAATACGTTTAGAAGTGATGATACGAATTAACATGAAAGGAACCCGTTTAAAAGGTGAAAAAACGATTGACACTTCATATTACCATGTTTTTATTAACTCGCTTTCTTTTATGTCTGTCCGGGTGGAATTTTGTAATTGATATTAAACTGTGTGACTTTCCGAGGAGCTAGAGACTTGAAATTTGGACCATAGCTCAAAAGTCGATGACAATGCATGAAAATGTGAAAAAAGAAAACAAGAATGAAAAGGAGAAATTTTATAATATTTAGTCTGTTATAAAAACATGGTACATTAAAAAAATTTTTCTTCGAACTTTTCTTCTTTACACACTTTTATTTGATTGACCTGTTCAAAAGAGACGGAATCTAATATAACGATACGGGACTCTTCTGAGGCCTCGTAAACAGAGATAATAAATACACTTCAGACCCGTTAATTAATTAGAGCAAGACTAATTCTACAGCCACGTGATTCCAGCTTCAAATATCAAAATCAAGGATAAATTCAACAATGAATAAATGATAGTTCAAAAAAAAACGCATTGATTTTTGTTCGAACTAAAAAAATGAAAAATAAATTATAGTTTAAAAAAAATCTAGAAAACACGCTTTTATACTGAATTGAACTAAAAAGTAAAAAAAAAATAATTCTTAATAAAGAATGAAATGATTAACGAGAAAATGAATGTCATTGGGGTAAAAGCGTGGGGTGTTGTTCTATAAATGTATCAATTGTTATAATTTCTAACTTCTATTCCGAAAAGCTGAATTAGTGTAAAAATGTAGTACAAAGCACCCCACGCTTTTACCCCAATAACATTCATTTTCTCGTTAATCATTTTATTCTTTATTAAGAATTATTTTTCTTACTTTTTAGTTCGATTCAGTATAAAAGCGTGTTTTTTAGTTTTTTTTTGAAACTATAATTTATTCTTATGCTGAAGAACCTGTAATATTCGTCGGCTACAAAATTGAAAGAAAAAATATCGGAATTAATAGTTTTTGTTTCAAATACTCAACTTTTATGCATCAATTGTCATAATAAAAAATCTCGAAGTTGGTCTCTGCATTTTATAAATATATTCGAAGGACTTAAAAAAAAAAAATGGATAGTTTTAAAAATGTATCACAAATATTTCTGTGATTTTTTTTGTTGCAAATATCTTCATTTTGTTGATTATACATGATTAAAAAAGGTTTTTTTTTATTTTTCGATATAATTTTTTTTTTTAAAAAATTGTTTTTTTTTTTTTTAAGTATAACGTAAGATAACAGTAAAAATGCGTTTCTGTACAGTGATACATTGTGTAATTATGCAAAAATTTTCGTCAAAAATTGAATTTAAAAATTCCTTTAAATTCTCCACAAATATATTTTTTAGTAGTCTTACAGGTATGAAAATTAATAAAAATGTAGAACTGAAGTATTTTTAAATCTGACAGATACATAGCTATTAGTGTATTAGTAAAAAAACATACATTATGAAAATATGTAATTATATTCTTTAGTATGAAAAAAATAAAGTAAAAATCATTAAAAAAATCACCAGTTAAAATTATAGAGCTTTTTTTAATACACTTTGAAAATAAAATTTTTATATGTAACGTATATTTCCTAATTATAATAATACTAATGTATATAATTATTTGCATAATAAAGTAAAGGAGAAGACATTAGAAATTAAAAATTTATTTCCAAATAATTAAATATTGTTTTTCAACATGTTAAAATATGAAATATTATACAATTAATAAAAAAATAAATTTTATTCTAGTTTAGAAATTTTTATACAGTAAAAATTGAGGTTACAGAATTATTTATTTATTACAAAAATATAATAAAGGTATGCATGTATTATAAGCAAAATTATTTAAAAAAGGTAAAAAGGTGTAATAGTAAAATGATTTTACAGATTTTTGTATAGTTTTTATGCGTACGAATGTAAACAAATCAAAATAATAAAAATTACCTAACTGAAGCAAAAGGAACAGATTTGGGAAATATGTAATGTACTATAACGATTTTAATTAACGTGGGACTAAAATGATTTAATTATTTTCTATTATGAAATATTCAAATTTATTGAAGAAAGTTGTTATTTATTTCATTAGTTTTCTTAACACAATATATATATATATATATATATATATAATGAAATATACAAAATGTACAAATTCCCTTCAAAAATTCAATGACACATTTCAGATGCACTAAAACAAAACAAGAATTAAAATACCGTTCTTGCATATGATACAAATTTTTAAAATTACATAAACTGGAATCATCTTCTAAATAAGCAAAAACTTTCTGAATCTCTTTAGTGGTAAGTCCTTTTTTACATTTAGGCATTTTTTAAAAAATAATCAAATTAATTTAAAATGAAATTAATTTTAAATTAAATGATTAAGTAATCAAGATGACAAAATCGCTTACAAAAATAACTATGCGCTCACTGCTAGTAAGAACTTGAGCATAAGGGAAAAAAGAGGGATATCTAGATAAGGGTGCAAGAGGGAACTCTATTCCCCTCCCTTCTGAATACAAATTAAATCAGTCAAGCTATTGATGTTTCAGGACTGTAATAAGACCCATGCTGATTTGAAGGCTGTTTAGAGGGGAAAGCAGTGCGTGGCCGCTAGATCGGCCACCCGTACTCAAAAGGTTAACCACTGACCTGGATGAGTGACTCACAAAATGCATAGAACTTTATGTAATAAATATGTGCAATGTATTGTAAATCGAGTGTCTTAAGTCGACTCGATGGCGTAGAGGTTTCGAACCCGTTTCGTACGCGCAAGGTTGCGGGTTTGATCTCGGCTGGAGTCAATAGATTTTCTGGATGCAAAAATCTTAGACATGCATGTCATATGATTATGTGGCACGCGTAAAAGATCCCTTGAGAAGCAACTTGACTCTGGTACTCTCGGCAAAACTAAATCACGGTAATATTAAGCATCCGACGAGAGATAGAATTAAAATTAATTCAAGTGTCCAGATTTGGTTGCGAGGGTCACCACTAGATGACCCTGAAATGGCTTTCACAATTGGGGACTTGACGCATCTGCAAAGGCTTGGTTGTGAATATGCAGCCCATTTGAAAAATGAAAAAAAGCTGAAAGTGATTGATATTTTTTTTCAATTTATTATTAAATATAATCATTGTTTTTGCTCAGTAGTATAAAATGCTTTATTTACATCCTATAGTACACGTTTAATTAAATTTCTAGATACTTTAATTATCAATAACGGATATATTTTTCTCAATTATTTTTCTACAAGCCTTGTTCCCCTGCAATTTCATTTCTTTTGCGTTAGCGCTTTTTTCCCTATAAGTTTTAACACATATATTCTATAACTTTATTTAGATCCAAATATGTATGGATCTTCTTTAATAATACATTGAAAAAATGAAATATTCTACATGATATACCCGCATCTCCCAAAATTATTCTTAGCTAATTGAGACAAAGAACTCATTTGTCCAACTAAAATATAAGCTCATTAACAATCTCATTTGCCTCAAATGGTACCTAAGGTAGATGCCTGGAATTGCATAGATCAATAAATTAAAAATCCCTCATTCACGAAAATCCAACTTTCCCTGAGCAAAGTAATCAGTCCTCTGAGCCGAACTTCCAAGGGTAATTGAAATCTCTACTTTCTCACGGAACGCGAACGTAGAAACTTGATCTAATTATCATAAAATTAATTGGTTGGAGTGCCGACACCCGATTCCAGTGGAATTCCCCGCCAAACTCTTTAAGATAAGCTGGCAAAAATATCGATTGCAATAACACGGAAAGTGGAATACTGCCTTAATTAGTTTACCACGCGAAAAAGAACTAATTCGAATATATATAATGATTTATCAAGAATTAGTATTCCAATCGAATATTTACTTTTAAATTAATATGGAGATTCACTTCAATAATATTTTTATACTTCGGGGATATAATATATTATGAATTATATAATTAAATTTCAAGAATCGTTAGAAAAACGTTGCAGTTAATGAAGAGAGTGATTTTATTATTCTGTTTTTAGATATCTAATTTTTGAACAAATGCTTCTCAGAAAAATGCGTCTGGATATGCTATTTTTTATTCTTATTATCCTTTATTATAAATTTAATATTGAACTCGAAAATACTTTTTCGTTCACATAAACACATATTGCAAAAATGCACGAAATCTGAGTGTAGTATTTGGCAACAGAATCCTTTTCTATTCTTAGGAAACATTTAGTGTGTTCCAATTAAACTAGAAAAGTAGTAGAAGATTCATAAGAAAATGCTATAAAACAAAATGATTAATTTTTAGTAATTACATCAAGAAGGAAAATTAATGACACTCACCCTGATATGTGTGTGTGTACATTTTCCTTTCAAAGTCAACATAGTATTCATATGAGAGGAAATATTCGTACAAAAAAGAAGGAAAGAGGACAGGAAAAAAAGAATAGAGGAAATATCAAAAGAAAAAAACATTTATATGAAAGTATAGTTATCGTATAATCCAATGCTCATATAACACACATATACACAAGGCGAATACGCTAGGCAATTTTAACGCAAATAAGTAATATATATATATATATATTTACTTCATTTTCTACTTTGAATGGATAAGTAAGTATTTTATTAACGGATTTGAACAAGATATAAGAGAGGGAACTAATAGAAGGATTTAAAAAAAGGGAACAGGATTTGTCTGCACTGTTGTATCAATGCAAGCGCGGCTAGTTTGGCTGAAAAACCGGTTTTCGACGCCAACTTTTGTCATTGGTTTAACAGTTACATTGTTAAAACAATGGAGACAAATCTAAGTTGGCGTCAAAAATTGGTAATTAATTTAATTAATTAAACGATAATAAATAAATTAATATTTGAAAAAAACTGTATTATTCACTACATGTTTAAAAAATTTATTTGAACTTGATTGGATGAATAGAAAGTATTTTATTAATGATTGAAAATTTGAACAAAATATAAATATATATATGGAGATAGTGATCTAATAGTAGGAATTGAAAAATAAAATCAAAATTTATGGGAGCATGTTACACGCTAGATATAAAAATGGTTGTAAAATAAAGACAAAAAAGAACATAAAAATATGTTTTTTATATGTGTACAAATACTGTTTATTTAAAATAAACAGAATTCCCTTCTAAACTTTCATTTTTGGATAACATGAAAAAATCGTTATATTTTTTCTGTTCAATCTTCGTGCACATTTTCGAATTATATTTCTTTCTTTCACCACCACCGTTTCTCTAATTCATAAACAAACAATAATCTTCCATTGAATCTAGATTGTAAAGTATATTATAATTTAAATGATTTTTTATTGTCAGTTGTAACTGTACACCATGCTCCAATAAACACGCAACTAATATATTTTTTATCTCTATACTTCAGAAAATTGTACTTGTGCACATTTCCGATTTTTTTGTAAAGCGGGTGTGTGATGTACAGTAAATATGACTAAAACTAAAAAAAAAACATAGTTTGAAAGTATAGGTATTCGTTATACGCTGGAATATACGGTTCAAATATGAAGCCTTAGAAAGACCAAAATTATTTCAAACTTGAAAACAAACCAAATGTTTGAAGAGGATAAATATGCCAGAAGAATGCGAAAGATTTTCACAATAATTTAAAAAACATTTAACAAAATCGAAAAGGATATGTGAATATGTAACATATGTTGGATCAATATCTGGAATTTCGTACGCGTTTTATTGCTCTTTTTAACACAGTGAAATAAATATTGCACCACGAACTATTTTTTGTGTGCATACTATCCCATTTAGAACTGTTTTTCCAAACTCTAGAACCTACGATAAATAGGAAAATGAATTATAAAGCAAATCCATATATTTCACGGAAGCCCTTTCACATACATCTTTATTAAATAGTTTTTCTTTCAACTTTGAATACGTTATTCAGAAAGTAGAAAATTAATTTGGAGCAAGGAATTTATGATCTTTCTTTCATTAACATATCAAAACTTTTTCAGTTAAAACTCCTGACGAAAGTAACATCGGATATAAATAAGCAGTAAGTTAATTAATTTATGAAAGAAGAAGGTGATTTTGATAGATATGACATTTCTAAAATGTTTCAACGCTTATATGAAGTGCGAACCACCTAACTCAATAAATTTTAATTAAGACTTGGATTTTAGCATGAGTAAGCACGCTAGTTCTTAGTGCGATCTCTATAACAATTTTTTTTCTTCTTTCGCCTGCGTTTCATGCGTGAAATGTAAGAGTTTTGAGAATAAAATAAATTTAATAAGGGATATATTACGATAAAAATGTTGCACAGTGTATCTTCTTTCAAATTTACTGAAGGTCCAATTAATTTCAAGAAAGTATTTAAATTAATTACAGCCATGTTTATGTATATTATTAGATTTAATATACTATATTAAAAATAGCATTTTGAATTGATTTTACCTAAAAAAATGGAAAATAATTACCAGCCGAGAGTAAAATTAGTAATTTATTCGTAGCATCATGTTCGCTAATTAACGTTTTTCATTAAATTCTTTACCTATAGTTGCATTTTTAGATTAGGTATTTAACAAATATGTAACTATTGAAAGTGAATGACTAATTATTGAAAATTCCTAAATAACGTACAGCGTATTATTTTTAAAATCATCTGATATATGCATCTTAACAAGTTAGATCAATTAGGAGCAGTGGTATAACGTACACCCCCGCATTGCGGGGGAGGGGCAAAGCCTGACTGCCGCCAAGTGCCGTCTTTGCAAAATTGCAAAATCCAACTCTTTGTGTCTTAAAACCTGATTTTGCAGGTTAGGGGGGGGGCAAATGTTCACCTTTACGCCACTGATTAGGTGTATGATTTGCAATATTCTAAAGTTGAACTTAAAGTTTTCTAGTAGTTAGAAATATTTTTAACTTAAAATACTTCCTTAAAATGCGTTCTTCGGAATTATTTATTTGAATGATATATCAATATGTTTCTCTTTAATTAAGTTTGCAATATATATCGTACCATAATTGTGTGATGGTGAATATTTTAAAGTTGTCAAATGTGTATGATTTAAATAGGATTGGAATCACATTAATTTGAACAATATGCAATTTTAGAGTAATAAATGTTTAAGTTGCAACGTTTGTATATTTGTTGAAAACATTTTACACATGCTGTTACTATAATTGTAAAAAAATATCCCAAAAAAGGTTTATTTAGCAATAAAATGATAATGTAATACAGCATTATAATGAATCGGAGAGGCCTTGGGTAGCCTAGTAGTCTGAGCATCGGATTCCAGACCGGAGGGCCTGGGTTTGATTCTCGATCCCACTACATACCCTCGAGTACACATGGAGTGCTTGCTTGTTAAATCAGTGGGTTCGAAAGCCCTATGGGAGGTCGCAGCAGAAACCACGGGTAGAGAATAATGAAGAAAATTCCCTCCCCTCTAGCACATACTTAAATTGTGGAGGTGGAGAAACAATGTGTCGCCATCTATCGTGAAGAAGTAAAACCTGTCTCAGGCTTTGGCAACTTTCCTTCCTTCCTTTCGGGAAGGACAGGAAAAGAACAACATGGATAATCGGAAAAAAGTTCAAATTCTGAGATCACTACCAGTCACTTAAGAAATACCTTGATCATATTAACTTAAAATTGTGAGGATAATCACTATATAACCCAGTGTATTGAAATCAGTTGCAAAGTAATGGTACTTATTGTTTTAAATTATAGGATTGATAAAGAAGCGACATATGTCAAATGTAGTTTTAGAATTTTTTTACCTTTTCCTGTATGAGATATTTTATTTAAGAGTAAAAATCATGAAATGATCGATTTTGAGTTTTTGATATTTCTGAAATCTGAATTTCATCATCTTCTTTGTAGGGATATAACATATATGCCATATTTTCAATTAGAAGTATGACAAAGTGACTTTTAAAAAAATCATCAACTGGCGGGCCACGCCCCCTTTTGACAGATATTTGCATTGTAAAGTCTTCTTTTTGTTTATTCAAGCGCAATTAACTCTCGATAACAGTTGACTGTTCGATTAACTGTATTAGTTTCACGGCGGGATTTTGATTTATAATATGTTTCCAAGTGTTTTAAATTATTATTTCTTAGTATGTCGAAACTCTTCTACTTTCACAAGGTATGTTTTTTTTCCTTCAAAACTACTATTTTCATAATTTATATTTTTAAAACTGTGTTTAAAAAAATAAAATTTTTCTAAATTTACTGTATGTGAGAAAAAAAAACTGCAAATTTACATTAGATATTCCTTATGCATTCTTGTGCATACTGAAGTGATATTTTGAAAGTATTACAACAAAAAAAACATTTAGCTAAGAGCACATGTGTTAAAAAACAATCAACTTTGAATATATTCAGTGATGATAAATAAAAGTCTGTTTTTAAAAAAAACTAATTTTTTTTTAAAAAAAATATCACTTTAGTATAATTATAAATGTATCTTTACTGTACAGACAAGTTTTTAAACTTAAATACTCAAAAGTTTCTGAATGAATTAATTGTACATACAAAAATTCAGATGTTTGATACCATTTGTTCTTGCAAGAAGCTGGTTAAATACATAAAAATACATAAATATCATATTTAAAAACATAAAAACAGTTTTATTTTGGCTGCTTAAGAAATAATGTATCCAATTTAGAGAAACTTTTGAAATATAAAAGTTTTGGAAACTTGTGTTTGCATGTGAACACACAAACACTGATGAAAACTTTCGAAATGACGTAAAATCATGTTTCTTCAAATGTACACCAAAACCATATAGATACATTTTTTCACATTATATTTATGATGATATATGCTCTACTTTGATATTTGTAATACATAAATGCTACAAATTCTTCTAAAATTTATAGAAATTTTGTGATAATAGATGTAAATTTTACAAAATATCTCGTTAAACAAAAACTGAAAAATACTATGTATGTATTTTCTGAGAATTTGAAAACATTTTTGATGCTTTTTTTACTTAAAATATATTGACTTGATGCTAATGTTGAATAAAATGTGGCAAATACATGTTGTAATTCATAATTTTTATGATGAAGTGACATTTCATGTTAAAAATGCATTTTTTTAAAAGTTTGTTTATCAAAATGAAACTGCCTTTTTCTCAGAAAATAATGAAAGGATGCTCATAAAATTTCAATGAAACATAACTGATATGTTAACTATGTATACTGAAGTGAGATTTTATAAATTTTCCAAAAATATTTTAACATACAGCATTTATCGTAGAAAAAAAGTGAAAATTTTCAAGAAATTCATAGTAATACTTTATGTTGCATGGTTTTGAAAAAACTTAACAATATATTTGAAATATCTCACTTTGATATAAATATTAAAGTCTAATTAATATTCAGACAAAATCTGAAGTCTTAATATTTAACAGTTTCTGAGAAAAAAGGTACATATGTATATGTGATCTTATGCTGATATGTGATGATTTTTGTCGTTGCTTGTGATACTGTTACATAGCAGGATTTTGAAAAAAATTAACAATATATTTGAAATATCTCACTTCAGTATAAATATTAGTCTAATTAATATTCAGACAAAATCTGAGGCCTTAATATTTCACAGTTTCTGAGAAAAAGTTACATATGTATATGTGATGATATGCTGATATGTGATGATTTTTGTCGTTGCATGTAAAGTTTGTTATATACATAAAAATACATAAATTTCATGTTTAAAAGATAAAAAAAACAGTTTCATTTTGGCTGCTTAAGAAATAATTTGATCAGTTTATCAGTTATTGAGATCTGAAACTTTTAAAAATACTGTTTGCATGTGTATATACAAAACATTAATGAAAACTTTCGAGAAATGTCGTATAATCACATATTTCAAAATCCTTACTTTCACATTTTGATACATTATTACAAGGCATTCATGATGTTTTATTCTCACCTTTGATGTTTGTCATTCATCACACATAAAACTTCTTCAAAAATTGATACAGATTTTGAGAAAACTAATGTAAATATTACAAAACATCTCGTTAAACGAAAACTAAAAAATGCTATATATGTATTTTGTGGGCAATTTAAATAAAATAGGAAACAAAAAAGTCTTAAAATAAATATAGGATAAGCTAATGTGTAATAAAATGGACAAATACATGCTGTAATTCATAATTTTTGTGATGAAGTGACATTTCATATTAATAATGCATATATCTCAAAATCAAAAATTTTAAACTGCGTGTTCCTTTTTCTCAGAATTGACTGATAGGATCCTCATGCAAATTTCAGTGAACATAACTGATATAGAACTATATATACTGAGGTGAGCTTTTTTAAAATTCTCAAAATATTTTTGTAAAAGTCAGTTATCGTGAAAAAAATGACAATTTTCAAAAAATTCATAGTGATAGTTTTACGTTGGAAGTTTTGTAAAAACTAAACAATATATTTGAAAAAACTCACTTCAGTATAAATATAAAAGTATAATTAATATACAGACAAAATTTGAAGTTTTTATATTGAACACTTTCTGAGAAAAAGGTACATAAAATAGCTCAATTTAACATTAGCGGGATAGGGGGTACCGGCTACCCTTAATCTATTGTGTATAAAAGCCACAAGAAATGCCTGAATTGAGTTTGTCAAGAAACTAAACAACTTTAAAATGATAATTAAATACAGAACATTAATTCAACATTGATTTGCAGGTAAAATTCACGAACGTAGAAGAAATTATTCATTTACGTTTATTGTGTATAGTGCAATTAAATGTGTTTGTTTTGTTTCACTTTGATTTATTCTGTGAGCATACGAATCTCTCTCCCCCATAGTTTAGCCTCAAAAAGTACCCCCTCCTCCTAGAGTAGCGATTGCCAAACCATCGATCGGGAGCTACTTGGAGCTTACAGGAACAATTTTGGTAAATCGCGCCAACACTTCTGTTGGCCTTTTATAGAGATTATTGATGAAGAGTTTCCTATTTGTGTCATGTAGCATTTTGATATCCGCGATGGAAATGTTTGTAGTAGAGCTGATGCTGATATATTTTCAAAATGATGTATCTGTAAAATTGCTTTCTTAAAGCTTTGAAAATATTTGGTCTATTTCCCTAAAGAAAAATATAAAAGATACATTCCATGTTTGTCTCAAAGTGAAGGCAATATTCAGCTATATATATTTGTAAGAAATTTTATTTTCCACAGTGAAATTTATTAAAAACAAGTTTAGAAACAGACTCCCTGATGAACACTTGTACAACTGTATTCGACTGACAGCTACTACTTACTCATCGAACATTTAAAAAAGTTTCATCATTCTCATTGAAGTTAATAATTCTGAGAAAAAAACTATGCTATAACATTTGTTATTTAATACTAACTACACACGTACCACATTGATTTTTAGGTCTATCATCAACTAATAAAAATAAAACATATGTTAAGGCAATAGATGCTTCCACAAAATTAATTCCAACTTATCCTCTAAAAACACAATCTGTGTGTCATTTGCACTAAACAGCTTAGAGCTACAGAAAAGTATATTCTACAACTTTTTCGTATAATTATCGATATAGATATTGCTTTCACATTAAACAATTACAACAGTTACTGTAAAAATGAATCTATTGAGGCGTAAAAATAATTACTGGTAAACCCCAAGTAACACACGAGGGATTTTATAACACACTAATTTAAGTTTTGACTAAACATTCAATCAGTGAACCAGTTA
This sequence comes from Trichonephila clavata, assembly GCA_019973975.1. Taxonomy (NCBI): domain Eukaryota; kingdom Metazoa; phylum Arthropoda; class Arachnida; order Araneae; family Nephilidae; genus Trichonephila; species Trichonephila clavata. The sequence continues at coordinate 38,251 of BMAO01027673.1, read as the reverse complement.
AGGAATTTTGAATACTATAGAAATTTGTACGATCAACTGTTTCCCATTTGAATTACTAACTGGTGCTATGATGAAGAATAAAGACGATGAGCATAATACAAGGCTTATGCACGAACTAACTCAAATGTGCGAAGACACAAAGCGATATTAGCAAAGCTCAAAATGAAAAAAAATTCAAAAATCCTATCTCGTATAAGAAATCCATTTTCTAGTAATAAAAAAAATCGGTTCAGTACAGGAGATAAGGTATCCAATATCCTGAAATTGCGAATTTTGCCAAAAATGGACACATTGTTTTATAATTTTATATTATAAGCCATCTTATTAATTTTATAAAAATACCGAGTTTTTTTTTTATTTTCCATTCACTAAAACAAAAACTGCAAGTGTGTTAGTAAAAGCCCATGGCATTACTTTAAGCAAGATATCATATTTTAAAACCCGTTTTACTCGAAATGTGTTTCTTGAAAATGATCAAATGGGTCAAGGAATTGCTAAAAAAGTTTCGAAAATAATTAACTGAATTTTTTTATATATATTCTGTTTATGAGACGTTTTAAACCTTCAGTTTTATCAATCATGGTTTTATTACAAAATTTACAGTCGCTTATGTTAATTTAATCACTGTTTTTTTAGGCAATTTCATATAATAACTAAGATAAAGAACTCTAGCTTTTGTGAACACTATCTCACTATATCTCTTATCTTGAAGGTCATTTAAAAAATGAATTACATAGCAACACATCAGAATTGAAAAATTGAAAATTTGTTCATGAACTTTAGGTACAGAATGGGCCACGTTTATGTTATTTTGTGAACATTTTTGCCTTTTTTTTCCTATTTAGTATTAATAATTTCTTTTTCTCATCATAATTTTAGCATATTTCTCTTGAAATGCAATAAACAAGTCTAAAAACCACAAAAAATCACCATACCTCTACTTTTTTCAAAAAAAGTTGCTGCATAGTCGAATATTTTAAATTGCCAGCGAAGTATTATGGGCCAAATCGAATCATTATCAAACCACACGAGAAGTATGAAGTTGAAAAAGTTGAACAGTATGATAATCTTTTAACATCCACTTTTGTTGGTTTCATGAAGAAGTGGTCAACATATGAAGCCTGTTGACTTCACAACCTGAGCTATGACTATCCCAACAGTGACTTTTAACAACTTTGGAAGTAAATCTCATTAAATCCAATGTTTCCTATGATTCAACATAAAGTGGACATTTTTTTTCATTTATTAGCTTTATTGTAACTAAATATGCCGAGAAATGTCAACGGCAATCCACACCTGAGTAACGATTTTTTATGTAAATTTGGACAAAGAGCTTGTTCTCATTTTCTTCTCTTCTTATCTCATTCTTTACATTTTTAGGTGTTCAAAATCTTCTGAGAATATCCTCTAGTATTACTATTATATGTTTATATATATATGTATATATATATATATACTAGTAATTTATAATAGGATATAATTTTTTCGTTATATATTAATAGTATTTTGTCTTTATCTGTAATAGTTAAATTTCTTACTTTCCTTATGGCCCAGAGTATTGACAAGTACAGGTGAAGGTTGGTTAGCCGCAAAATTGGTTTAAACCTCAAATCTTGGTTCCTAAGGCCAGGAGTTTGCTATAATACTAATGTGGCTGATATATACTTCTTACTATTTTGACTGATTTTCTAGGTTTTTTAAAAACTTTTTTGCATATATTTATGGATTTATATTTATATATATCCGTATCTAAAAGTATCGTACGTATATTTAATATATAAATATGTCTGTGTGTATTAATACCTGTTTTATAGAAAAAAATACTGAAAGCAATTGTTACCTTTTAATTACATGCCTAATATATTTTTTAAATAGTTTCTTAAAATATTTAAAAAAATAATTAAAGATAAAAACATGGCAAACATTCCTAATCATCAGAGAAATTCACATCTAAAAATAGTTTTGATCTTAAATACGCTCTAAAATTAATGAATTATTCATCAGAATAAGCTATCAAAATGTTTTCATTTCCTTTCATAAATCTGAAACAGTAATTACCCATGTGGAAGTTAAAATTGAGAAATATTAAAGAAAAAAACGGAGTGTTAGTGATCCTCAGAATTTGCATGCAAACGATTCTGTTGCAGGAATGTTTTACTCCAGGGTACTACATAATTTTAATCCTTCGTTATTTTCTACTTCTAAAATTCGAAATTCCGTGAAATTCTGATTTAATTTAAACGATGCATTAAACCTTTCAGAATTTTGATGCAATACCCTAGATAATCAATATTTCAATTTAGATTTAATTTACATTACATGCATTAATTTTCAAACCAAAAGAGAATTTAAAATCCTTGAAGTAAACTGTTGATAATTTTTGGGACACTTATTTGATTAAATTCGTTAAGCAATTGTTAGAACTTTCATTGCAATACCTAGAAATGCCCTAATCGCACTTCAATGGTTTATTTTAAGTTTGAATTGAATCATAATTTAATACTTTTCACTAATTCTTAGACAAAATTAAAAATAATAGATTATCACCAAAAATATTCAAAGTTCCTATAACCCTTTTTTAATCTAAGAATAAAAAAAAAATTAAAAAATCATGAACAATTGAATTATTTTAAATGAAATATGTTAAAATGTGGATTGTTTGAAAAATAGCTGTAATGATTTAAACTAAACTCAGTGGCGCAACAGCCTACTATGCCCAACCAAGGCCTACTATGACCAGCCAAGGCCTACTATGCCGTACCAAGGCCTACCATGCCCAGCCAAGGTCTACTACGCCCAGCCAAGGTCTACTATGGCCAACTCGGTTTTCAAGAACTTGAATATTGAAGTGCAGGAGCAGATCATCCGGTCAGGAGGTCATTTTGTGACACATCTTAATGTTTAACTAAAGCATTTTCTTTAATTGCAAAATATGTAGAGCGAATTTTTTTGAATATAATTCGTTTGTCAAATAAAAACTTTTACCAGCAACAGATTTTTTAAAAAAAAAAAATCGCGTGTCTTTAAATTGGATGTAAATACATTCTTATTAAAATATGACAAATTTTGTATAATAATTCATTTAATCAAACTTTTTGGTGACAAGCCAGGATCTGTGCGGATCGTCTTTAAAAATTAAGGTGATTTTTAAATAGTCTCATCCAGGGTTTAAATATTACCGTCCCTATACTTCAAAACAGTCAAGGGCAGTAACTGAAAAACGTGAAACTCTGTGGGCCCGTCGAACATTATGCCTGCCTAGACTATAACACCATCATCTCTATAATAGTTCACTTCCATGATGTTGGAGGTGTGGTTCCGGCTTCTTGCTTCTCCTGTATATGTGAGCACACTAAAAATCAGAGTTGACACTAATTCTTTACTCGTCTGTGAGGAAACAAGCTCACTTTTACTCGGTCTAAAAATGATGTTGTTTGCACAATCTCAGAGGAAGATTCTTCTGTGAGCTGGAGTGAATGAGAATGCAGACTGTCAGTCTCCACGTAAAGCCCTGCATCACGAAATTTTCGATAATTATTTACCTTGAAACTGAAGTAAAAGTAGTGGATATATCATTTGAAGTTTAGTATATGTGGTTAAAAACAAGTAGCGGTCATTTTGGCTTATAGTTGATCTTGAGGGTCATGTAATTCGTCCTCAGGATATTGTTTCGCTCTCCTGGAACTGGTTGAATAATCCTGAATCCACATTTCGAGAACAAAAGCAAGCCATTTTACAACCTCTGCCTAATATTGGCCTGCCTCTGATTTTCTAATTATTCTCTATCGTAATCAATCAACTAGATGTTGTCTTTGGGGTATTGTTTGCAAAAATTTTAAAAATAATCGTATACCTTCAGTAATGCAAGCAGAATTTAAACCATTCCGAGAGTAGAGTTTGAAACAAATAACTTTTTTTTTAAAAAAATGCATAAAATAAATTATGAGTTAGAAATTGAATGGATAACTAAGAAATGCATCGTTGTTTAGTTTTATTAATTTTTAATAAGAACTGGTCAGTAGCTTTTGAAAATCCTTGAAAATGTATTAGTTCTTAAAGTTAGGCACGTTAGCGTAGGTTTATTTATCGATATATTTAACTATTCTATTCATCTTAATAAAAATCTAACATATATAATAAACGGTGAAATTATTTTTTTCATAATTTAATTTTAAGATCTTCACAGTCGCTGGACTTCTTCTTTCATGGCATTGACCTGCTGTTAAGGGTTTTCATAACACCTTATTCAGGAACAACTGCATCTACTGGCGTGTGTGCAGCCAATTACTCATAAAAAAATGTCAGAATGATTAATTGGGAGATAATTTAAGGGGGAAAACACAACCATAGGATGTTCTAAGGAGATCCTAATCAGTTTTATCTGCAGATAGGTTTCGTATAAATAAAAAGTAATGCTCATCTACAATCTACTTTGAGTTCCAATAAAAGAGGCTAATAGTCCCGGACCGAGAATAATCGGCCATGACCCATTTCTTTAGTGTGTTGTTGAATGCATTATTTGAAAATGAAGAAGTGAGGATGTCTTTAATCTATGAATCGATTGCCTGAATAAGTGAATGGAACTTAATTGAGTCACTGCGATTCCAAATACGAATAGTTAGAACTCGATTTAAAATTTACAAAATATATATATATCAGTCCAGTGTCTGCCTTCTAGAAAGATGGGGATCTCCCTTTATTCTCGCAGTGCAAAATGGCTTTTTATTATTCCTTTTAAAAAGACAGAACTATCTATGACACGTAGGAAAATTTTTGTTGTATTTTATAACCCATGTTGCACCGCGAAAGATTGTCAAATATATCCGTTTTGCTTGCATTTGGAAATTTTTCACAACAATTATTTTTAATGCATACTTTATTATTCTATGTATATGCTATATATATATATATATATAATACTTGCGTAGTATAAAATTGAATAAAAGAGTAAAAAATGTATGTATAAGAATTACAGATGCTTACAGATGATGCAAATACAATATATATAACTAACAGAATTCTTGTTAAGAAAATCAGGAATTCAGCTCGAAGGATTTGTAAGTAACTGCGAAAATTCATAAAAATATCTTAAACACTGACGAAATAGAGTTTATTCTCCAACTATAATATTATAGCAGCTATAGAGCATACGAAATATATCGAGGAGCTAGATTTTACAACCACAGGAACACACAAAAAATGAAAAAAGGTCTCACCAAATCTCTACTGAATTCGTAGGTCACAAATCACGACCAGAACAGCATTTTCTAGTACATCAGGATGAAAACTTTATTACAACATATTTCGAGAAACTTTACCAACTAGTATTCGAGTAAAATGTATTATTATTTGTCAGCTTTCAAAGTATTTGGAGAATAGTGTGTGATGGGTTGGGATATTTAGATACTGCATGCAACACTGTGACGTCATACATCTAAATATTATAGTACACCATTGTCGTAGCCAACTGCATTCGCTTGAAAATTTAATATAATTTTCGTGTAACCATTGTAATAATTTTTTTAAATAAAGAGATGCAATAGTGCTTGCTTAATAGTAAGGATATTGCAAAATTATATTCATAAAATTTATCGAGTTCAATAAAAAAAAGGCAGATGATATTTTATGCATCTTTTTTGATGATTTTTCATATATATGCTTGAGAATTTTAAGAAATTAATATAAAATAATACAAAATCTATAAAATCAACAGCATAAGATGGTTTTATATTATCTTGGAAGTCACAATCAAAAAGTGTCTGAACATGATTTTTTTCTGATATAACGTTAAGTATCTAATTTCTTTTGAAACATTATACTCAGGAGGTAAGTAGTCTTATTCCTGAAATATAGATTTTTTATTTTCATCTTATCAGTAATAAAAGACATATACATTTATATACATTTTGATAAATAACATACATTATTTTACAAATGTTTGACATATATGTATTTTATGTACATTAAATATATAAGAATAAGAAAAATATTTTTTTATAAGATGAGTCACTTGAAAATACTTCTTTTTAAAAAGTTGTATAAAAAAGTGACAACTTATAAATGTCACAAAATCTTATATTCGAACATGGATCATTTCGAATTTTAAAAGTAATTTCGCATTACCGAAATGTTATATAGGATGGGAACACAAATAAATAAGTGGTCATTTAAATACTTTGTTAATTTTTTTTATTCCTAATATATTTTTATTGTCAGTCGTAACTTTAAAATGCTATGATAGCTTAAAGACTTTATGTTTCTTTTGTAATCAAACATAGAATACGATATTCAAAACTATTTGCAAATACAGGAAACTGGAAGTCTAGTCATTTATAAAAAATGTATTCTCTTAAAAATATTTGGCTCTTTATATCTTTTTTTTACTAAAACTATTTCATTTACTCATAATTTTGTTTAATAGTAAACTTTTAATGGATGCTTTGTTTATTAAAAGGATATACACTCATGTCCATAAATCAAGTATAATTAAGAGTCACGCTAAAATTGAACTCTAAATTAAATATATCACCCTTAAAATGACTAAAAACATCTTCAAGAATCAAATGCAAATTGCAGGAAGCCACCAGATGACACCGATAGTACTTCACAATGAGGAGAGTATAAGAGGAGGATATAAGGAAAAAAGGCAAAGAAGTTCAAATGTTCGCAAGCGCTTTATAAGCATTCAGTGCAATAACCGCATAGTTATGACACAAAGGACGCATTTGGATGATTTTTTACGAGGTAGAATCATCGGCCGTATCATTCTGGGAGTATCCGAGGGACTTGAAATCGACTAGGAGTGACATCTCCAGGCTTTGGCAACGATTTCAAGATGATGGTAATGTGAGTAGACGTTACGGCACTTTTGAGTTACAATAGCGAATGAGGACCGGTTTTTGGCAGTTACTGCTAAAAGAAACAGACGGAGTACAGCCTCAGACCGGTCTCGTCTGCTCTCTTCAGCCTCTGGTACTACAGTTACAAGGCAGACCGTGTACAGATGCTTAGGTGGATTGGGCTATTTGCTCGTAGACGGGATGTGTTCCACTTACTGAAACTCATTGTCGTCTGGGGTTAGCCTGGAGTAGAGATCATACATTGTGAACACCATAGAAGTAGTCTTGTGTGATGTTTTCCAAAGAGTCCAGGTTTATCTGGTTATCTGATTGTCAGCGGCCCTTCGTATGGAGAGTGTCAGGTACCCGTTACCACCAAGAGTACATCAATGAACGACACCGTTTCGGTGGTGCCGGATTGCTCGTTTTGAAAGGGGATTATTCTAGGTTCCAAAACTGACCTGAATGTTCAAATTGGAACCCTGATAGGCCCAATCTATCGGGACGTCATTCTGGAACAATATGTTTGCTTGTTTCGGGGCGCCGTGAGGAAAGAATTTGTTATTATGGATGACAATGCGCGTCCTCACCGTGCAAACATCGCAAACGAATGCCTTCAATCGTCTGGACCATCCAATATTCTCACCTTACTTGAATCCAGTAGAGCAAGTGGGGGAGGGACATGTTTGGCTGACGAGTTTCAGTCCGTCAACCACTTCATTCTTGTCTTTTGGAACTTCGGAGAGTATTGTTTAATGGAGTGGTGCAATATTCCTCAGGATCAGATCGATAATTTGATACTCAGCATGCCTATGCGTTATACGGACTGTATTGCATAGTCTGGGAGATATACTATGTATTGACCATCATACCACGCAAATAATATTGGTTTTTATAAATAAGTTTTTCTAATAGTTTTTTTTTTTTTTTTGTAATTTGCTCCTGGAGCAAAAATTTCAGTTTTTATTAATGATATCAAACATATAGCATCTTTTTTTTTGCTCTTTGCCTTTTGTTTAATAAAAAGGCTTTACAAATAAGTCACTTTTGTTTTGCTTCTAATTCTTTCTTTGCTTGAACTTGCATTGTTTTTAATTTCGGGACATGAGTGTAGAATTAATATGGTGTTAAAAATTAGCACATTTAACTGATGAGTATAGAATTTTTAAAAATTTTAAATCTTTTGAATCTTAAAATCTAAAAATATTTTATTTTTTATATAATTAAAGAGTAATAGAGTATTTAAAATGATTTATTCGGATGCAATAATAAAAAATTAATAAAATAAAATTGTTTAAAATTTTTAAAATGAGTTTAGGCCTGTTTAAGTTTGGAGTTTATTACATTATAAACTTAAAATCGAGCTTAAGTCCAAAACTTTACTAAAAATTGATTCATATATTCAATTAGTGATTCATATTTATGAACAGTGCATAAGGTATGGATAAAATTATTAAGTGTTCATATTATAAAATGTGGATTTACAAAATTCTTTGCGAAATGAGTTTTAACTAAGGATTAACTGAGAAAATATTACAGAAAATTTAATTTATGAGGAAGAAATTTAGATGATCTAAAGACATAGTTTCAAAATGTTTTACTAACAGTAAATGGGTTCGAAACTTAACTAAATAAATGTAAGTTTATTACATTACTAATAAAAATGTGTAATAAGGATGAACTAGTTCATAAAATTTAAGAATATTTTCTTGAAACTTTTGGTAAAGTTTTTATCAAAATCACTTATAAAAATATTGTTTTTTAAAATTTTGTCGGAAATTATCTGAAATAAGTTTTCTTAATTTAATGTATTACATATAAAACATTATACCTAATGATTACGTGATATTTATTTGAATCAAATTCCATAAACATAAGAAAAGTAAATTTGAACAAATAATAATATGTGTTAAAATATATATCACACAATACATAATCTCCAAACTATTTTCCCACATTTCCATGGTATACATGTAATAATTGACTTAAATTTTCTCCCAAAGAATTGCAATACAAAATGTTCTTAAGCCCTCTAAGACTTCGTATATTAAATAATATTTATTTAATATACTAACGGGCAGTACCCAACGTCTATTACTTCTCAAAAAACTAAAAAGTTAGAGTTTATAAATCAGAATGTTGCAATTTGCTTCATCCACATATGACACTGATTCTCAAACTGTGGGGCATGCCTCTAGGAGGAGTCAAAGTCCTTACTGGGTGAAAGGGGTGGACAAATAATATAAGAGAATAATTTTTTTAAAAAATATTATGTATTTGTTATTTACACTGGTGTCCAAAAGTTAAGCATAAATCGAAAAATGCGAAAAACATGGAGTAAATATTCGTAAAATTATTCCAAATTTCTTGCGGATATTAATTGGGTGAAAAAGAAACATTGAGTTTATGCAAAACTTTTCCATCAACTACGTCCTACGCAAAACACCGGCGGAAAGCGGAGAAATCGATTCACGCAGCATAGGCAGTTCAGACAAGTTTCGTGCAACTGCTGTGCGAAGAACGTTGTTAACCATCAAAAAAGGTGAATGATGGCACAAAGACGCCAATTGGACATGTTTAGGAAAGGAAGAATAGTTGGAATGCTGGAATCCTCACGAACACAAGCCGAAGTGTCTCGAATTCTGAATGTGGACCTGTCTGTGATCTCAAGTCTGTGGCAGAGGTTTCAAAGAACGGGAGATGTTACCCAACAACCAGTATCAGGTCGACCAAGAGTCACAACCCTAGACAAGACCGATATCTGGTAATAAGTGCGCGACGTCAGAGGGGTAGTACTACCAGAGCACTGGGTTCGGCGCTCACAGTCGCCACAGGAATATGAATTTCGACACAAACTGTTTACAGGAGACTCAATCATACTGGACTGTATGCCAGAAGACCAGCAGTTTGCATTCCCCTCACGTCTGCGCATAAACGCGCTCGTTTGAACTGGAGTTTGAAATATCAATATTGGAGTGTGGGAGAGTGGGACAATGTGATGTTCAGTGACGAGTCCCGGTTTTGTCTGAGTAGTGATTCTCGGCGGGTAACGATATGGAGAGAACTTGGAACACGTTTTGAACCAAGAAAGATAACGGAAATACATCATTTTCCATCAAGGGGAGTAATGGTATGGGCGGGCATCATGATGGACGGCCGCACAGACCTCCATTTCTTTGACGCGGAGTCTGTGACTGCTCAAAGATACAGAGACGAAGTTCTTGAGCCTTATATTCACTTGTTTCGAGGTGCTGTCGGTCCTGACTTCATATTCATGGATGATAATGCTACATGTCACCGAGCGGTGCTGATTGATGATTTCCTTGAAACGGAAAACATGCAGCGCATGTCGTGGCCTGTGAACTCCCCTGATTTAAATCCTATCGAGCATGTATGGGATATGCTCGGGAGACAAATTGCAACACTTTCGCCCCCACCAAGCTCCGTTACAGAACTGAAGAGAGCTCTCCAAGGAACTTGGAACTGTTTGAGCCCACAACTCATTCATCATCTCATAGCAAGTATGGCAAATCGCTGTGCAGCGTGCCTGGCTGTCAGAGGTGACCACACGTCTTATTAAACTGCTGCATCAGTATTTTATTTACTGTTTTCTTTCATTTTTTCTTTAAAGTGTGAATCCTTGCTATGCTCAGTTTTCTTTCAAACTGCTACTTTGGATAATAAAATTAATTCTTATCATTCTTTTGATTTGCTTCCTTATTTATAACCGTTTCACACTCGCATATCACGTTTCTCGCCATTCTGATTTACAGTTCCTTCTTTATTCACATAATTATCAATTATGCTTAACTTTTGGACAACAGTGTAGTTAAAACATTTATTATTTAAAAGTAACACATACAAAATTTAATATTTATCTTGATATGTTGTACTTTTTAATATTAAGGTCGTATTGTAGTTTTAGCGTCAAAATACATTATTTTTGTATTCTATATATTTGTATTGTATTAGAAGGGGGCGATGAAAGTAAGATTGAAAATTGTGTCGCAAATACTAATAGTTTGAGAGGCACTGGAGTATGTGGAATAATCAGAAAAACATTTTCCGGAAATCATATAATTTTAATAGATTTCAATTGATCATGACGAAAAAAAGATGAGATATTCAGAGCGAAGAAAAATGTCTGTGTCTTGTTGGTACGCGTGTTTATTGTTCGTATCGTCCCTTTGTGTCTGTGTTCATCGTATTTCCTCATTTCTGTTCAACGATTGGAACAATGAAATGAATTGATTCCCCCCCCCCCCAAGTTGTCATATTACAAGTTAAAAATGCCATGTGTCAAGTCAAATTATTTCCTCTATATATCATATTTTAATGGAATTAATGCTATTAAAAACTCAAAAATTCTTAAAAACCAAAAAGAAACAATTTTTTTTTTATAACAAAAATATAATTTACAAAATTCATTTACTGATCTGTGAAACGCTACACAAATGTAATGGTAATACGTAAGGCAAATCATAATTTTTACTTATATGATTTATTAGAACTATAAAATCATTTTTCTTTTTCAAGCTTATCTAGATATTTCGTAAAATATTAGTCGATGAAGAGTTACAGTTGGAAAAATTAATTTATTGAGCGTTTGCCAATATTTAAATTTTTAGACGCAAGAATAAAGAGAGCACTCAACAATATCTGTTTTACGAGCGATTACTTCATAAAATCTTTCTGATCAATTAAAGGGCAATCGATTAATCGCTGTCTTAAACAAATGCATTTGAAGATCACCCTTGGTAGCATCTTGATTTATTCCCAACGACGACGATTACATTATGCTTCGCAAATTGGCTAATCTAAATTCCTAAGCAACGCTGACATATATGACGAAGACAAAGTGAGACATCGCTTGACAAGGATCTGTTCCATTTATCAGCTTGACTTCCTTCAAAGTTTTCTGACACAAAGCTATGGCTGTTTTAGTAGGCCTTTATGGAACATTTCTTAATTGGTTTGGATAACAGATGTTTTATTCCCAATTTAATTTAGCTTAACAATATTACAATGGCTTAAGAAACAAATCCCAAGAATCATTGATATTTGATTTTTTTTTGTTCCCATATGTATTTTTCTTTGTGATTGTAAATATTCAAATATGAAAGTGTGATATTATGCTAAAATTTTTTAAATAAGCTTGTATGAAATATAGCCATTTTTAAAGAAAACAAAATGTAAGGGGGGGGGGGACATTTAATTTCTTAATATGAAAGTGGTGCACTTTTCTCTCTCTCTGTCACACACACACACAAGGACACGCACACACACGCGCACACGTACAAATTTAATATTACACTTCGCAAGCTTTTCTAAAGAGAGCAGAATGCAGTAAATAAATCAAGTGAGAGTGAAATTTGCATTCCTTTGTAAAATGAATGTATACAGACATATATAAAGATGTATGAAAACATAGTAAATCTAATTTTAAAAAAGAAATACATTTTGGATAGTTATTACTTTTATATGTGTATGCACATAAATAATGAAAAGAATAATAGTATATATAGCTTTAGCTCTAAATAAGCAAATCTAAAATAAAAGTAAAATCAGACAATATGAGTCAGAAATAAGTCAGTCACAGTAGTACAGAAGCAAATTCTTAGCCTCAGGAGCTAAGATCACGGGTTTTTATATTGCTTTTAGGCCAGCCAATCTTCATTAATAATTTGACAAAACTACAGGGCTGTAAGAAAAGGAAATAGCAGCATGACTAAGTAATTGCTATCAAAAAATTAAAATTAATTATACTACTGCTAATATTAAATAACCTGAACAAGAAAAAATGCACCTAGATCTTCTCACTAAACGAAAAAATATAGAATTTATATGGATTTTTCTTGCTATTAAAACCTTTAATATACCCACAACCAATCGCCCTTTTATCTTCTCACCAACACAAAACTAACTTAGAGCAGCACCACATAAAAGTAAAAATTAGAAATCTAATAAAATCAGTTATATATATATTTGTGTCATATGTGCTAGAAAATAACTTAATAGTTTTATAGTAAAATTGTGGAAGGAAGGAGTACAAGCAATCATTCAGAACAAAAAGCAATCAGATATTAAAATATGCTTAATTCAAGGATGCCATATTGTGACTAACGCAGTAAGAAAATTGAAAGCATTAGAGTTGAACAATACAACAACGCATATATATAGCATTCCTATAGCCTTACTAATATTATAAACACGAAAGTTTGGATGCATTATGGATGTTTGTTACTCTTTCCCGCAAAAACAACTGAATGGATTTTAATGAAACTTTACAATAATATATCTAAAACATCAGAATAACACATAGGCTATAATTTATAAAGATATTTTATGAAGTGTCCAAACTATAACGATAAATGTCAAGTAAGTAGAAAAAAATTCTGCCATATGTAAGCTATTCTGATGTGCTCTGTAAAAACCGTTAGAATTATACGTATATAATCATGCATACAAAAAGCTCCCGACAGCATATATCTATCTTTCATGCGTAAGCCACTATCACCAAAATAGTGAATCATAAATACAATAAAAATTGATCATTTATTTCAATGCACGTTTTCTTTGTGATTTTATTATCAACCGATATTTATGAAAATTGACAAATATATGTATTCTTTTTTGGAAAATAAATAATTTTTGTTGTAGTTCCCCCACCAGCTAGCGCTATAGCATACCAACTTCTGCACCGTTCAATTCATCGCCAAGTTGCCAACATGTTCGTCATTTTTCGCCACATTTCGTTGTTTCCATTGAATCACCATTATAATGTAAGGAACGACGTTACTTGCGAGTTTTACAATTTTAACATAAAATAAATACAACGGAAAGCAATATTAACGTATTACACATCCAGATATAAATTATTTACTCTATTTTAAACGTTCATTACACACAATTTAAAACAATGTGTTACTTTTGCTGTGCAGAGATCAGCTTAGGAAGGTGTTTTCAAAAAGCGACCCACAAGAGAGTTACTGGGGATTGTAAATAAACAAAATCCTTTTTTTTAATCAGCTATTGGATCTACAGACTTAAAATTTAAAAAATATGTTTTTTTTGTTCCTTTAAGATAGGCAAAAACTTTTTTTGTTACATTTGCAATTCACGTAAAATTAACACATTGAAAACTTCTTTATCCTTCCATCTGTATTGTTTAATATTTCAATTCACACATTCGAAGAACGGGTATATCAACTAGTATTGCATATAGCAGAATATAACTATGGTGATATGCAAGGCTGTAGCGTAACTCCTAAGCCCAGAAAAGTCTGAAAGTATGGTTGATGAGGGGGGGGGGAGGAAATGAGTTAATAGAGAGCATACCTTCTTTACGATGTAATAACTTTCAACAACTTAAATCCATGTTGGAAATGAGATATTTACGAGTATCTGCTACTTTCGGTCTAAATTCTTCAGCAGCGTTGCCGTCAATACATGCATAATCCTTGGTGAGGGAATTGAAATATGTAAACGTGAAGATATTTTTTTATCTTATGTTTGTCCCGTTTTGAATCAGCAACAATGCTTCAGTTTTAATATTCTGATAACTTTAATAACTTAATCAGTAATTAATCTATGTATTGAAAAAAATTCACTTTCAAAATTTCAATATAGAAACACTTAAAAAGGAAGTAATATTCATCCTATACTTCAAAAAAAAATTGTATGAATAGGTTTGGGCTATTTTCCAGTTCTTAGTAAGTAATTTAAGAAATTATGTTAAAATATCATAATTGTCTGAATTTCATTTGTGGATTAAAAAAAAAAGAAGGAATTTATTTGATAAAAAATTGCAAAGATAAGTCTGTGTAAAAATCTCAAGTTAATTTTTGTAACAATTTAAAAGATTTTTGAGCAATAGTTTAAAGTATATCTATAATTTAACCTTTAATTTATTAGAATTACTTTAATACGTAGAACTTAGCTTTAATGGAGTATTAAGAATTTACACGATATGTAATAATATGGGGATATAATTGAACAGAAAGACAATGAACATGTTCAGCCTTTTAATCAGATCACGTATGAATTTGATGATCCGTATCGTCTAGAGACGTTTCAAATTCACAAATGTCTGTGACAGCTAGCAATAAACATAGTTTTACTTTCCAGTATGTGGTATTTTCAAATATCCTTATGCTAAAGAATTAAATAATTTCTAAGTATTAAATCGAAATAAATTTTAGCTTTAAAATGAATTGCTATTTATGGTAATGTTTTGTTTGTTTCTTAATGTTTTTTCTGAAATTTTATGGAACCAATTAAGGCGAGTTAATAAACAATTGAAAAAAATTATTTTATAGAATTATGTATAAGAATCCTCAGTTAAAACTAATGCAAGATGTTGGTAACATAATTGAACATGTTGGAAAAAGAAGAAAATGTTACTATAACTAAGCTGTCGCGATATTTTTACTAAGTTTAATTTTTTATGATTAGTAGTAAGCAAATTCAAACTGTGTTATTTACATTTAACTTAAGAAGAGAAAAAAAACGCAAATAAGATTCGAAGTAAATAATAATAATAAAGAATTGTACCACAAATTTATTGATTTAAAAAATACATTTTGCTTCAAAATTTTTAAAGTGCGAAAATCTTGTTAATTTTTTTCTCAAGAAAAAATATTTATTTTTCACTCTTGTTTATAACAAAATAAAGTTCTCAAGCAGTGGCGGCCGCGGTAGCCGAGCGGTCTAGGCATCGGATCGTGGCTAGCATGTCATGAGTTCGATCCCAGTGCCACTGAAGACCCGCCGTGTAGGGGAGCGATGCACGTTAAATCTGTCGAGAGCTCAAACGTCCTCCTGTTGGTGTGGTGTAGTAGTTAGGAGAGGGAGGTGCCAGCTCAGGTGTCGTCCACGTCACTTGACCATGGTTCAAAATTACGCGGACCGTCGCCAAAAGCCCTCGTGTTGCTAATCAGTGCGACGCTAATATTCTCTCACTCTCATTCAAGCAGTGGCGTAACATACCCCCCCACACACACATTGCGGGTGGAGGGGGCAAGTTTCTAGGGAGCCGAAAGCCTTACTGACGCCTAGTACGTATTTAACCGCTTTATAAAATATTGAAAACAAAGACAAAACCTGACTTTGCATGGGGCCTCAATGTTCTCCGTTACGCCACTGTTCTCAAGCATACTGTTTTTATCTAATGGATGAGTGTTCATATATAATATATTAAATTGGATCCAGATTAAATTGTTATTTTATTAATTAATTTTAATTCTAGCTTTTAATTCATTCTGAATTTATTTTAATTGATTTTTTTTCATTAAATAAATTTAAAAAATTCATTAAGTTTTCAGTGAGGACTTAAATAGAAAAAGAGTTTTAAAAGTAACTCAAATTGAAATAAAATCTACTTGACTAGCTCAAGGAAAAATGTAAAATGTCAAGGTAAGACCTTTAAAATACTTAACACAAAAAAAGACTTGAATTCGCTGAATGTTTATATTAATAAAAAGAAACACACACACAAAAGCATCATTTCGAATTCCTCGTAAAGCAACATCAGTAAATTGACAAAAAAATCTTTGTACTTTTTTCGAAGACTCAAAGAATATTAAGTGGCCGTAAACAGTTCATTTCTTTGAAATTTTAGAGTTCGAGCCTTCCTCCTCATCTTCACTTTATTACATAATGCAGAAACCTACACACCGAACACAGTATTCAACGGAGTTGTCAACATGGAGCAACTATATAGCGAAGAAAAAGAAGCTTCGATTTCAAGTCAAAGTTTTATTCATAGGTTTTACAATCAAAATACAAAAAGAAAAGCGTTTTCATTTCCTTTCTTTACGAGCGTTTGATAGAGTTTCTGTCGCCGCCAGAAAATTTATGCCTTCAGACGGAACACACAGAAATGTTCTTAGAAGTTTCATAGGGAATGGGAGTAACAAATCGCTGTGAAGCATTCAAAACAACTCTCTTCATCTAAAAGGAAATGATAAATAAAAGCAGTAGCTGAACTTATGTTTTAGAAATGTTCAGCGAAAGAATGTTTTTGTGTGTGAAGTAAGGATGTATCTCATTTAAAAAGATAGTCAATCTGTATTTTTATTAAAGAGAAGAAAAATAAAATGTGTGGGAAGAGTTTAAAACAGAGTGTAAAACAACTTTCGTTACGAAAGATAAAAATTCTTTTTTAAAAAATTTGATTTTCACGGTTGGACATAATTAAATTCGATGGAGTTTTTTAAAAAGAAATTTAAAAACCTGCAAAATATGTGCCAGTTGCTGATGAGCAATACATATTTATGAGATGATATATCGTACTTCTAAATATTTTATGGACACTTTATGCAAATCATGATAAGTGATAATATGTAAGAATTAGTTGCAATAACTACAGATTTTGTAGTCACATTTTACATATTAAAATGACTGATCCCTTTCGGAACCATAATTTTGAAAAACAAATATAAATGAATAACTTTTTCTTTTTAAATTTAATGTAATTTGAATTGGAATGCAAATATAATATTTTGAAGAATACTATAAGAAAAAAAAAATATTTCAATACAATTTTTTCTTAACAAAATATGAAGAAGGATGTCATATATTCAAAAGACTCTACTTTTGTGATAATATATTGATAATATTTTGGCTATATATAGCTGCGATTTCAACACAAAACGTAAGCAACTATTTTTGAAAAATTTGCATTAATTTCAGAGTTACACACACACAATCAACTGAAAAAAACCAGGTTTTTTTTGTAAAAATTTCTCTACTCCGAAACATTAAAATATAAATAAATTCATTTCCAAATAATAAGTTTCAAAAATCCTTCAGGCCCTGTACATTAGCTTTAGTTATATATATATATGGAAAGTATTATAATAGCAGCATTTTTCCTAAAAGGAGAATATTTTAAAATATGTCATTCTTTCATTTTTGCCAAAAAATTGCGTTCAAATATTTTTTTCTTGAAAAAAAATTTATGAATACATTTTAATTCAACTGATACTAAATACTAAAAAAACTATTCATGTATAAGCTTTTTTCACAAAATCACGGTTATGAATGTAGTCAGTCACCTTAAGATATCCGACTACGTTCAGAACGTGGTTTTTCATAAAGCGTATAAATGAACATTTTTTTTATATTTAGTATCACCTTAATTAGAATATGCAACAAAAAAATCCTTTAATGATATTATTACAAGAAAAAGCTATTTAAATGAAAAGTTTTCGGCAAAAAGTAAAGAAGAATGACATATTTTCAAAACAGTCTCCTTTTATGCAAAATGTTTCTAAACTAATAATATTTTGCCTATACATAGCTAGGACTTCTGTACAAAGCCTGAACTTTGATTTTCGAAATGTATTATAAAGAAGTTGATTTATTCATATTTAATACATCAGAATAGAGAAATGTAAACGAAAAAGCATCGATTATTTCTTCAATGTGTCGTAACTCTGAAAATAATGGGAATTTTTCAAAAATCCTAGTTCAGACTCTGTAGAGAAGTCTTACCTATAGAAAAGCAAAATATTATAAAATAGAAGCATTTTTTATAAAAGGAAAATGTTTTAAAAACATGTAATTTTCCCTTCCTTTTTTGCAAAAAAAAAGGAGCTTAAGTAATTTTTCATTTTAATAATATTCTTAAAACAACTTTATACGTTTATTCTAATTCAGGCGAACTAAATATTAAAAAAAATATTCATTAATATGCATTTTCAAAATCATGGTTCCGAACGTAGTCGAATACCTTAATGATGCTACTTCTTAAATTTGACTCTTTAATCTAATGCTTGTCTTGAATAAAATGTTGGATATAATGAAAAAAAAAGGGTTACACTAACATTGTATTTCTTTGTGGTTGTTAATTTCCTGTTATTTTACAACCTTTGAATTTTTTAAAAAACTAATCAATGACAGATGATATTCAGCATATATTTAAGGACATTTTCACAAACAACTTTTTATGAACATAAAAATATATTTTCTACAAAGGAGATTTTTCATTCGCGTGATTTTAAATCTAACAAAAATATTAAATAGAAATTTTTTCTTAGTTATTTTTCATGATTTTAATTAAGTTTAAGAAATGTTTTTATGCAATCAAGTTTTTAATCCTAAGATAACAATTTTTCCTGTAACGAAAGTTTTTATATTTTTGTTAGTGTAAACATTTCAATAATTTATTATCCTGCTAAGCACTAAATGCTGATGTAAAAAATAGTAAGATCTTAAAATAGTTTTTAAGCATGTTATTTCGTGGAAATTTAATTTTAAAAAGGAACTAATTAAGGTCATTGAAGTACAATTTGAAAAATTCTGTAGTTATAAAAGATTCAAGTCTTTAAAAAAATGAAAAGGGCTGAACGCTATTTATAAAAAAGCACATGTATAATAACAATAATCATGTATTAAGACACGAAAAAAGAATATTGTAAATAAAAAGGATATACTCACCTTTCCATATCTTTAACTTTACCTATTTTATGCTTAATTTTTAATGCTAATGTGAAGATTTTTGCTTATTTTGATGAAGTAAAATTATTAAAATGAAATATGCTGATGAATACCTCAAATATAAAAAATATCAGAGAACATTTACAGAATAATATGTGAATTATCATTACATACAAGATTAAAATAATTCACGTATTTATTATTTTCCAAAATAATTTTCATTAAAAAATCTTTAGATTTAATTTTCCATTAAAGAGCTTTACAAATGTTTAAATGGAACAAAATTTTCAATATTCCAAGATACGTAGAAAGAAAGGTCCTTCATTTCTTAGATTTTTTTTCTGTCTTCACTTAAGTAATTTTTTGTTTGTTTTAAACTAATTTCCACACATTTAAAAACATGTCACAATAATACTTAGAATAACTAAAGATATCTCAACGGAATGAGAACTAATATAAATATATATTAAATTGACTTGTTTATAATAAGAAGTCTCAGACAAAAGCTAAATTTAATGTTTATGTACCATATTTATTTTAGATTAAAGACGATGCAAATAGAAGATCATTTATTGATATAAATATTTATTAATGTGTTTGTGGCTGAACGTTGTAGGAATATCTCAATTAAAAGTTCCTGAAAGGAAACCAAAAAGGGAGAGGTGGCAGGTGGTAGCAAAATGATGTTTTTTTAGTTCAATCACAATGACATAAAATTTATGTTTGGTTTCACACAGAAAATTAATGACTGTTTTGAGAAACAAAAATCCTTATTCAAGATTAAAACTTTCCTACACTTAGAAGATTGGTTTAAGAGCGAAACCCAATGCATAATATTTTAAAAAGATTCTTGATGACAAATTTTTTTTATTTATATTACTTTATTAAAAATTAAGAATTATTATTATATTTATTGTTATTAGAAACTGACATTTAAATTCAAACAAAAAATTTTATATTAAAATTTTTAAATAATTGTACTTTATACTTATTAATTCAGGTATGAGAAATGCCAGAATGTATGTTATTTACTGACTATATTTTAACGTTTATGCTTTAACTATTTTCCGATTATCAAAAAAGTAATTTAACATTTAAATAAAAATAATTATAAAAGGGATTTTTCTAAATTCCATATAATGCTATTTTTAAGTTTGACAATCTTTGAAACTTCCAAACTGGAAGAAATATATTAAGAAAGCGACCTAATCATAAGTTTAAATAACTGGGAACGTATAACAAAAACTATTTCGGGACCATTTGAAAAATTACTTTTAAAAATGTTATGTTTCCTTTTTAACATAAAAGTAATAAAAAAGTAAGGTCCTTGCAAATTCCATTCCAGACATTTAACAGACTGCATAAAAATTAAAAGGAAAAGCAATTTAAGCATCTTGCAGACCACAAACAAACCAAGAATACATAATACCTCTCACCGAAACCCCATCAGAAAAATTTACAGCCTCATTCGCTGAAGACATATTGCTAGACATTTTATTTCCTAGGGTTGCAGAAAAGGCGCATTGTTTTGGTTCTTCGATATTTTGAAGGCAAGCTTTTAACATTTTGACATACACATAACTCTCCCTTTGTTCCAGCATTAGAAAATAAATCATTTTACTGGAAAAGACACACAGAAGCTACTACCCCAACCGTTTCCTATGCCCACTTCAAGATGCATTCTCGACGAAAAAGAATGACAACAACACACAAAAAAGAATGAAGTGCGTTAATCATGAGACATGGAACTACACGCTTCGTGACGAGTGGGCGAAAAATCAAGGGAGAAAAGCATTTATAAATGGATCCTCTGGGACCAATTATGATTGATGAGGTAAAAGTAAACAAAAGGAGGTTCTCCTTCGTTTCTTTCAAGTGTAACTGGCGAAACAAGCGGTAGGCGTGTTATCTAAATGAGGACTGGGTGTAAAAGCGATGGTTCTTTTTCTCTGTATAGCGGTACTTTTTAATCTTTGTCCGCTCCAGCAACGTATCGGCTTGCCACTCTTTGGCAAGGTTGAGTGGTATTAGGTCGGGGGTGGTCTCCGTTAAAATGTTCTCTGGGAGTGATTAATGATGATTTTCCTTCGGAGACCCTATGTCGGGACCGTTCCCGCAAAATGTGCAGGAAATGAACCCGCATACACTTCAGGAAATACCGATTTTTATTTCGCCTAATGACGGTTTTTCTTGGTATGAAACGTACAAAAGGTCTTATATTGAAATGTCGTTCTATACAGCAATCAATGACTTTTGGTTCCGGTTGTATACAGTAATCAATAAGTTAAACACACTGGTCATGTTGTTCCATGCATTGTAGTTTAAAAGAAAACCAAATGTATTTTAATTAGGTTTAGTTACAAAAAAATACTTATTTTTCCTTTTTTTAAAAATTTACATCGACTAAGTAAAAATGACAAATATCTGTTACTTTGAGGAAAAAAATGTTTTGTTCACCTGAGTGATTTTAAAATAAGCATATTCAATTTCATGAATAAACTATATAAATTTATCTGCCTTTTCTCTGGTTGGTCACATGCTTTCATACAGGAAATATGCTCAGTATAGAGCTCTCAAGCAATTGCATTACACTTAAATTAATTGAATTTATATAATTTGTTATAGAATCCAGAATCTACTTTTGTTCCTTGATAACATTTTTGGAGAAAGTAATCTTTCAAACATGCAAAGAATTTACCAGAACCTTCCAAAAGAATATATATTGATTGTTCACAATAAATAATATCAGTAATTAAGTCTAATTTTACTCTAACGAATATATTTTATTAATTTGCACCTAAAGAGAGTAACATTTTAAAATATTAACTAAAACATTTCTTTCTTATTAGAAAAAATCCATTCTGAGTTCTACTCATTAAAATGTTTTGATAATAAATTTTAAGATAAAATAATTATCCAAGAATTTGGAAAGAGTGAAATTTAAAAAAAATTAGAGCTTATTCTGGTATTTTATCCTTATGAGATATTTCCTTCAAATCCTTCATATAATACACGGAATACAAAAGTTGTATTCAAAAGAAATTTTAGTAACTTATAAAAAAAAGATACTCATTCATGAATAATTGCTTAAAGTATTCCATTTCAGGTTAAAAATTCTCATATACTATCAATATAATATCAATTCATCATTCAGGAAATATGAATGTGAATGATAAGAAAAAATTTTAGTTTCCGTGTTCTCTGCAATAGGGCATTATATTTTTACATATCCAACAAAACATCAAATAGTATATTAATACGCGTCTAAAAAGTCAAATAGATCAATTTGCATCAAGTTCGATATTTTTCAAATTTGATGCAATCCTTGCATTTGGATTGCATGGACGTATGAATGGAAATTTTTTTTTTAACATTCTTTGGGCTTATTTAAGTGTAATAAATCTAGTGTTAAAGCAGTGCTTCTCAAACTTTCAATATTTTTGTCCCAGTATACAATGAAAATTTTTATAGCCCCCTCCTCCAAACAATAATATACTTTGACTCTAAAGCTACAAAGAACTTTAATCTCATAAGTACCACCGGCGTATATAAACGCCCCACTCAGCCAAAGTAATAATTGCCTCGGACGTATATATACGTTTTTCCAAAGTACGATCTTTTCTGTGCACTGCTATCCATAAAATTATTCCACAGGGTTTGGAATGCAATAAAAGGTAAAAGGACCTTGGCAGTGTTAGCGAAGGATTTACTTATTTCAAGAGATCTACTTATTTCTTCTACTCTCCTCCAATACATCACATGCGCGTGCTGCGGGAAAACGGTGGCATTGGGGAATGAATTTCGGAAGTTTTAATGGGCATTTAAGGGATTAATTACAAATTGTACAAATTATCAAGATAATTGTTAATTTTCGCATGTAATTTTTGATGACATACCCATTGGGGGTCACCGGTAATTATTAAACTTGTTCTTAACTTATATTGTTAAACTAATTATAAAATACATTTCGGAGCACTGATACATTTATAAGTGTAAATGTGTATTTTATTTTTTATTATGTCATAATATATTTTATTTTACTTTCAGTAAATTAAAAAAAACTTTTTTTTAAATGATCTTTTGTTTTCGACTATTCAATATTCTCACGCCCCCTCGTAGAGTTACCACGCCCCCTACAGGGTGCTCCCCGCAGTTTGAAAAACACTGTTTTAAAGCCTCTGCATAGGTGCTTGTATAAAATTATTTTTTTCAGGCTAAGACATGCTAATCATGTTTTTCCTTTGTACGAGTAATACGAATCAATATTTTTACATTCATTCATATTTAAAGCTGATTTTTTAAGCATTTTACGTGACACTGAAGATAAGAAAATTTATTACTAATTATTATAAAAATATTAATAATTATATAATAATATAAATATTATTATATTAATATATAAATAATTATTACTATTTAATTTATTACTATTTTTAAACTAATTACTTAATGTTGATTTTTCCGTACTTTTTTGTGATCCAGCTATCCGATTGCATAATTAAACTTACCTTTCCATTCAAAACAAACGCAATAAGAAAAAAAGTTTCTTTCGTATTAAATATACTACTTCAGATTGAAACTATTTTTAGCTTCACACAAAACAATATTAAGATATTCGGTAATTTTAAAAAGTGTTGGGTTTACCTTAAACATTTTTTAAACCAAATATCCAACAAAATTTATCTAAACACATATAAAAGAAGTCGTCTGCTTAGATATTTATGTGGGCGTATGTTTAATTCTCTCACGCAAATATATATTTTTTTCATCCCAACGTGTCCTACGTTAGACTAAAATTTCTCTTAAAGACGTGTATGAGTTTTTGTCACGGAACGGATGTGCAGAGCATGTAAAAACAGCAACATTTGAAACAAAACACTATACTTAGATATCACTATTTCTAACTTCATAAATCACTGTACTTAATATCTGCGTAAAATAAACTTTCGTCACGATCACTCGTACATCAACTCTGTACTTCTTTTGTAGTGTAACTCAGATTGCCAACTACTACATTATTAAAATACTTTATAGAGGTTGCAAGAGTTTGATGTTATAAACAAATTTCTTTCATAGAATCGATAATTTTATCTTTGGAAATATTTCTTATGCGATGCTTAGAAAATATTTGTTAAAATTGATATATTGTTGTGAATAAATTTATGAAATGGTATAATGAAATTCAAATTTTAAAGATTCAACATCAGGTAAATAATATGTCTGAGTTAAACGAATCAATTGTTTCTCAGAATTTTCAATTTCAGCAACAGAGAGTTCATGTTCCTTACATTTGTTATAGTCTTTACGACAATTATTTACAAAAATCTCAAAATTTGGGGGAGTGGAGGGTGCTTCCCACTCATTATTGATATGCGGGTAATAGACCCGGACTGGCTCTAGCCCTCAAGTGTGACATATGTTCTCAGACTACACTCTCTCGTCTTGTTAGTGGTCACATCAAGTGTCTCTCATTCTCAGAGAACAAGAAGATCTCCTCCATCTGTGCAAGGTGTCTAGATCACCCAGCTCCCCTCCCCCCGAACACATAATGCGTTACATGGATCTCACAAGAAAAGATATCTACACGGATCCCCTTCTTGTGCATAACTTTTTGAGAGTCAACGATTTAATTGATCTTGTCTGACTTCGTCAGACCCTGGAGGGTTGACAACAACAACACAAAAATGTATATAATTCACTTTGATTGCTCAACTCAATACATGTCACGAAAATAAATATTAAAAATAACTTCGATATTATTATTTAACTCATTACGTTCTCAAAATTTCATGGTATCTAACTTCAAATAATTTTAATTTAATTATTGGTGTAGAAATTATATACTGCAATACAGTGTTTCTGAAGCTCTCGCCATTTTCGACCCCATTTTCAATCATAATTTTCATCGCGCCCACCCCCATACAATAACAATGCATTTAATTAAATAATAACGTATTTTCATGTTAAAACTACAAATGAGTTTAATTTTAAACTGTACAAATTATCAAGATAAGCATAAAATTTCTATATAATTCTATCTGTAACAAGCTCATGTGGTAACTGGTAGTTATGAAACTTGTACTTTGTATTGTTAAATTGATTAACAAATACATTGTTCAATACTGATACATTTATATAAGTGTATTATATGAGTGTAAATGTGCACTTTATTTTTTTTATTATGTCATGTGTTTTGAATTGCTTCATTTTAGTAAATTAACAATATTTTGTTAAATAATCTTTTATTTTCGACTTTTCGACAAGCTCCCCCCCCCCACGTAGGGTTATCTCAGTCCCTAAGGGGAGCGTACACCATAATTTGAGAAACGTTTCTGTAATATCTTGAACGTGAGATTTAGCTGAAATATTTCAAAATATGTTGGTAATTAGTTTAAGAATGTAAGTGACCGTTTCCTGCAATTACTAAATTTAAATCCGGAGGGAACACTAACTTTATACAGTACAAATCAAATTTTATTTGCTTTAAGCATATCTAGCATATGCTTATTATGCATACCTAAATATGTTTTAAAGGTATATATATATTACTTATTTTTTTTTTACCATTAGCAATTCAAGAAAAATAATACTGTTAAACATCTGATCACTTATAAAGTATATTCACATAATTCGGGAAATTGTTAAAAATTGTTACCAAGTAAATGTACTGAAAAGTTGGGATAGTAACTCATTGCATGTTTTTTGTGTGAGAAAAACAAAGAAATCTTGTTCTGAGAGAACAGGAGTTGACTTTAATAAATATGTGGGAGTGCAAAAGGAATTTTTTTAGTAAATTACACTGCTAGCTTCACTTACCACAAGTCTATTTCCTTCATTGACAGCAAGGTGGCGTGACGAACTCCTACACACGTAGATAACTCACACGCGTTTTAGTCATTAGTTCCCAAATTAACCAGGCCGGCATCGTAGTAGAAACTGCTTAAACACGCCTAATCGTCGCGAAATACTAGCTTAGTCTGGCTAACATGATTAATCTTTTCGTATTACCAATACTTTCAAATCGAAAACTTTTAATGTTTCCTTGTGCATTGTTGCTAGTAGTAACGGGGAAAGCAATATCCAAAAACATTATGAATATTTGAAGAGTGTTTAAATGGGAAATTATACAAAATGATGTAACAAATATTGTATTTTGGAGTTCACTCAGTCAACAGTATTCTTATATTATTTATTGTTTTTGTTATTTGTGAATTTCCAGTGGTTATTATTTTGAAAAAAATACGTACATTTAAAAAAGGATTAATATAATTCATGTTTAATTTTATACACACACACACACACACACATATATATATATATAATCAAAATTTCTCTACATGAGAGAGATGAATTAAATGATTAATACTTAAAAGACTATCAATTGCTAGATAACAAGACAACAGAATTTAGAAGGAGATATGAAAGATTGAAATAACAGAGTAAAATATAAAAGAATGGATGCTTCAGTATTATCAACATTGCTGACTTTGGAAAGCTTGTATACATAAAATTTTCTTTAAAAAAATCCTTCTGTATAAAAGTGGGGTTGAACATGTTTTTTGGCCAGCCAACCTTCCCCCTTTTTTGTTAATAACACCGAGAAAATACCAATTGGAAATAATGGATAGGAAATCTAAATCCATTATAAGGAAAAGGTAACTTACCCAAAAATTGCATACTGAAATGCAGAGCCCGCGCTAAATCTGAGTACAATAAACAAGTTATTGCCAGATTCTGGACCCAAATACAATTTCAAAACAAAGCAAAGGCTGAAAAATAGCACTTAGCAAAAGTATGAAAAGAATAGAAATAATAAAATAAGAAATGCAAACATACTACCATTATCTTAGAGACTCTTAATATGGTTTAAAAGTTATAATATATTCTAAAAAAGTAATTTTATCTAAAACTAGAAACTGGGGGTATTTAAAACTATCTAGGAAGAATAATAAATCTATAATATAAACCTTTTAAAACTATGGAAATTTAATCCTTACTATTTAGAATTTCATATAATATATAAATATATATGTATATATGTAAAATATATATGTATATATGTATATATATATATATACATATATACATATATATTTTTTAAAAAAAGCATGTATAATTTGAAATAGAAATAATAAAAATAAATGTTTTTTTTTTTACCTGAGTTAATAATGGGATAGTAAAATTAAACAAATGTTTACGTAAATGAATGCACAGAGTTGATTGTGTCAGATTAATTCTACTGATATAAAAGTATCCGTCTCTTTTATCACAAGTGATCAATTGGGTTTCGCCGTAGGCAGGGCTGTTGTTTAATTATTGGAAATACCATAAATTCTTTATTTACTCCTGCAAAAAGGGGTAGCAATCATAATATTACGTAAAATTTTACTTTTGAGCATGAAATAAGTTCGAAAGTAAACAAGACAGTATTTTTTTCAAGCTGTCAATAAATTTAAAATTTAAGGAATATTTACAGACCATATTAAATAAGTTGATTATAAGGAAAACAAGTGCGTGTCATAAGAAAGCAATCGTATGATCTCTAACAGCCTCTATCTATTAAACAAGATATACTATGGCTGTAAATGACATCAACGTCAATTTGAGTACTGTTACAACTCAAACTGACGTTGCTTACTTTAACGGAATTAATTGACGCACATTTACTTTAACGGAATAATGCTAACAAGAAAATTATAATTAAAATAATCCTACTTATCAGACGTTATACTTTTGTACGAAGACATGTTCAAAACACGGAGGAACACACCAAAAATGTTACTTCTTACCGTACGGATTATATAACATGGGAATTTGTCACGCCATCTACATAACATGTATATAACTATATAAGTTGCAACATGAGCTATTTCAAGTTGTTTGATCATATATCCTGGCTATCAATTTTATAAATCTGTGAGGAAACCTCAACTTTCTTCAAGAGTAAGATGTAGCAGTGCAGTAGTTCTCCACATGGGTTACAGTGAGTCAAGTGCAAAAGTATATGTTGACACATATACGATGCCAACAAAGAAACATCCTTTCAGGCAGATGAGATGGGTAAGCAACTAGTGTCTGGCATTGTTGTTGTTAGCCAACAAATGTCTAAAAATAACTACGAGTGAAGCTCATATCTTAAATAGTTATGTGATAAGTTGAATTTAGGTATGGATATTCATATATGTTAAATTTTAATGGATGATTTGCTCCATGAAAGGCCCTTAAGGACAATTTAATGGCAGACAAAAATGCATGTTCTTGGCAGGCCAAACAACCAACCAAATTTGAATTAATCGAGAATCTATTAAGTACATTGTGAAAAAAATGAATCTGTGAATAAACAACCACGCAGTTCTACTGCACTTTGTGAAGCAATAAGACATGTTTGGTGTATTGAGATTTCTACAAATTACTGCCAACCTGTTAGTTATAGCATATTTAACAGGATTGCAGCAGTGATTAAAAACAAAAGTGTGCTACAATCTATATAAGTTTCCTGAATTGACTTTTCAAGTCTTTTCTTTTCATTTTTGAAAAGTTTCCTCGTGGAATTCCAAAAAAATCTGATTTTCGTGTGACTGGTTTTTAGTTTTTATTTAAATCTCTGGAAAATAACAACAAACAAGATAGGCATTTTTTAAAAGTTTGTTGTGGTTAAAAAAAAAACCTTACTCGATTAATAAACATGCCTCAATTAAATAAATTTTTTAAATAAAGAAAAATAATTCTGAATTAGGTATTTTTATTTAATTCCTTTGTTTAAAACCTGTAAAGATATCTCAAAGTATTAAAAGAAGTGAAAAAGAAATATTCAACACTTATTGGTAGTTTACATCTCCTAAATTGATCATATGATCAAAGCTTGCGAATTAATTCATTCGTGCTTTCATGAGCAATGCATTAAATGCTTTTATTTTGCTTAAGAGAAAATGAGTGGTTGAAATATTTGAAATTCAAAGGAAAAAAATATAACATATTTTTCATAGAAAACAGAAGGAATCAGTTGAACGTTACCAAGGATTACCAAGGGAAAAAAAAATAGGAAGCGCATATAATTTGTATTGATGATGTAACATGTCCTATCCTGTTTTTTAGCAGTTAAATTTTAGAAAGATCAAGCTTGGAAGTATACAGGTATGATTATAAAAATAAATGTAATTTATTCGAATCAAAATGTTGCTTTATGTTTTAATTTTAATTGTATATGACAGTAAAAATATTAAATATTTTTAATTTTTTAGAATAATTTACATATAAATTGCGGGACTTTGTGAACTTAAATTTCTTTCAATTATACACTAATATATTTATATGCTATGGATTATTACTGTATTTATCTTTCATTTTTGCTTACTAGCTTTTCGAATTTGGTTAAGTTCTTTGTTTACTGTGATTCAAGATACCCTAACTCGCACTTCAATTTGAACAACCGCAAGCTAAAATACGAACATTCTTACGAGACTGCTGTAGAGATAATATTGAATTTCAATTCAATGTAATTTGAAAATAGTCAACTTCTTTTCCTGAATAAAAAGTTAGATGATATTGTTTTAATATTTTAAAATGTTTCATTTTTATCTGCAGTATATCACATTAAGATTAATTTAAGTATACAAGTTATAAATCTACTTCCTAGCTATACTAAAATGTTTATTCTTCTATCAGGCACAACATCATAACCGATATGTCTCATTCTTTCATACTGTTGAACAACATCTAGATAACACCTCCTTTTTGATATTCGTTCAAGGTTCGTTCCGGCATATTTAAAGTGTATCCACCACATTGTACAATCCCACTTCTTTTTGCTTTCCGGTTAAAATGACAGTTAAATAATAACTGGAAAGTATTTAAATCTTATCTAAGCAATAATAATTTCCGATGGTAGAAATACAATACTTAAAAATGAATTGTATTTTTACGGAGGCTCTTGGTTATGACATTAGCAAAAAAAAAAAAAATATTTAGCAATTACGATGGATTGCGGTAAATTCGCTTAAAATACTTCGTTTTTAAAACCTTATGCTTAAGGCAACGACTTTTTCAACTATATTGCTTTATTTCGTAAAGAATATATGTGCAACATAAGACCGTTCTAACAACTATTGTGAATTGCAATATTATTTTTTAATGCCAGAGATTTATAAAAGATGAATTTGTATGCTTTGTTCCCATAATTAAATTAACATATAAACTGGGTGCAATTAGAACATAACTTCAGTTAATCCAATATATTTGTTAGACATTTTGGAATAATTACTAGTCATTTGGTCGAGAAATTGGAATTATTCAAGAAATAGCAGGTCTTACCAAATTACTGAAGTACAAACTCAACCTAATAAATCCTCATTGATTTTTGTTTGCAATAAAATTACTTCACACAATAACTTAAAAAAGAAGGTTTAAATATTATAACTGCAAATTTAAATTCTTTAATAATATTATAGTTCTTAAAATGTCAAAAATTGCACGGGGAAAATATTGAAGTATATGTATAACTTCCATTGTGAAATATTTGACAAATAAATGTCCTTTTTGAAAAAGTTGATAATTGCATAATATATTTAAAACTGTGTTTATATTAACGTCAAATATCTTTATACATTTATCTGAAATGCATTTAGTTTTTTGAAACTTACTCCACTAAGCTTCATTTCACATGAATACTTGAATAAAACTATTCAGCGGATTTTTTATAGGTAACTTAATTAATATACACTCTAAGATTAAAATTTTTGCACCAAGAACGAATTATCCGAGTGGAAAGAAAATCGGAACAGTCATGAATATGTATTGAAAAGAAAATGCTTTCACTATATTAGACATCGAACATTTTATCGAAAAAGGCAGATGCAAGGGAAATAATAATACTAATGCAATGCATTTCTCTACCTCTGATACAAGCTGATATTCTGCTAGGGATTTTCTTGAGTTCGCGGTTGTTCCTCCGCTGGATCATTTGTCATATACGTTCCAATTAGTAAGTTTGAATTCGATCCAGGGAAGGTTGGAGACGTCTACTCATCAGAGCCTAAAGAGTGCTCTGTTGAAAAGAGATCTAGCAATGGCTTCGCGCAGGGAAATGTCTAAAAAACCAAAAAGACAATTGGCAGAAAGATATGCTTTATACGGAAGGAATTATACAGTTAAAATGTAATAGCAGAATCCGTGAAATGAAGGTTAACACTATAGAGCGTAGAACACATTAACGTAATGTCGTGTTAGAAATGGACTCGAGAGGACAAAGAAAGGGGTACGACAGTTAAATGAAGATATTTTACATCAAAATTTGTGGTTGCCAGATTTTGTGGTGGAAAACAGTTTTTTGAGTATTCCACAGCTATAGGAAGCCATCAGACACATATTTGCAAGGCAATTGAATGACTCAAAACAAGTATGTTTCAGTGTGTGATATCCTCAACGATTGAGCTCGTGCGCAATACTTCCATGGTATCAGCCCCATTCGCTGAGTCACCTACCAATGATCAATCACTGCAGCCTTGAGTTCTCTTGTTCGTCATTGGTTGTCTTCTTGCCCCTCAGTACAGCCATAGTACAATCATTTCTGCTACTATCGTTGAACGGAAGCATTGACTTAGCCTAAAGGACGAGCAATCTTTCAATTTGATCAATCTGCTTCCTTCAGTCCAAATGCGCATCCTCTCTCAAATGGTGACATCTGATCACAGTGTTCATAATTTCATCAGCTAGGTATTGATACAGACCACGAGGGTTAACAGAACTACATTTGCATGTTTTTTATACCTCTGTATTAAGTACCATCCAAATGCTAGTCAGTCATTAGCTACAAAAAGTTAATCATTTGAATATTCTCTCTTGAGATATGTGCATCGGCAAGCAGCCTCTTTTACATAACTTTTTGCTTCCGCTTCGTTTTATGTTGTGAAGCGTATTAATGCATATAAAATATTTTAAACGCAACAATGCAACATTTAGAAAGGAAAGAAAAAACGCATTTTTGACTTATACATGCATAC
This sequence comes from Trichonephila clavata, assembly GCA_019973975.1. Lineage (NCBI taxonomy): Eukaryota > Metazoa > Arthropoda > Arachnida > Araneae > Nephilidae > Trichonephila > Trichonephila clavata. The sequence goes on along the minus strand of BMAO01027673.1, from coordinate 5,973 downwards.
ATATGTATGTGCTACTATTTGTCGTGTACTAAACAAGAAAGAAAAAAAACCATGATACTAGTGAGGTATGCCAAAATGTTCCTTTTTAAGTAATTGGTTTCATCATATTACTTTTAATCTGTAGGTTTTCATATCCTATTATTTCGATAGCATGCTTTCAATATCCTGCTTTGGAACGCGATGGTTTAATGCTTATAACGATAATTTAACGCTATCTCATGGCCCTCGTTATAGAATAGGACGTTAGAGTCCTAGAGCCACTGTAAGCCTACCGTGTTGTGAAAGAACTACCATTGGCTGCTTGCCGAAGTTTTGAGAGGGGGGAGCAGGCTTATCCTCGTCACTCTACCGTAGATGTAAATTGCGAGGTCCGTCTACACATTAGCCTTCATACTACCTCGCCTTGCGACATAAACAAAAATAAATCAAACCAAATTCATGTCCATGTTATATTTTGATAGTAGATTAGATCCTATTCTATTAATTTCAGCACATATTCTACGTGCTTTTCACATTGAAATATATCCCTTGATGAAATAAATTTGTAATAAATGTCTCGACTCGTTAGCCTATTACAGTAATTATGTATTTCTCGAAAAATATTACTTTAAGTATATATTATACAGTAGGGTTTGTTTCGAATATGTTATTATAACAATAAACTCTTTCTTTTATTTTATTTTCAGCAGATTATCATTCCTAATACTTTTGATATTATTTTTAAATCGAAAGACAAAAAAATATTATTTTATGTAACCATATCCTTAGTGTTAAAATTTTCAACGTGAAATGAATATTCTACTAGGACTGTAATAAAATTAATTGAATTTTTTCCCCATTTATTAATGAAATTGTGTAATTTACTTGAATATTACAAATCCCACATTGTAGTGCTATTAAATAAATTCACCATTTCAACTTTCAAAGCTTTCATCGATATCACTAAAAATTAAAAGTAGCATAACGTGGTTAATAACTATTTACTACTGCTTGGAATATTAGAGCTTGTGTCCTCAAAAATATGTTATTAAATATTGAGTGCCTAGAGAATATTTTATAAATGGAGATATATCGCTTTTTCTCTAAAAATATTAATATAAGTATCCTGTTAAAACATAGGCCATCAATAAGGGTTTAAAAGATTCATATCATTAACATTTACCTAAAAATATAAAGAATAATCCCAGTGAGCTTGTTTTAAAGTGAGAAGCTATTTAAGCAAAGAAAGATTAATTACATTGTAGTGCTAAAATAAAGCTCAAATAGATAATCAGACAATGCAAGCAATTTTGTTTACATCGCAAATGAAAAGGCTTTACAAAATTCATTTAAAAAGGAAAACACATGTATTATATTAAAGATGATTTAAGTACTAGATGTTAAATTATTGCAGTTTGCAGTATTAAATTGTTCTTATTTTTTCATTCAGGCATAGTAAATCATATGCATCATCCCGTTGCAAATTGGCTGTGTCAGTCATCTTAGGGGCAAGGGCGTTATTCGTGAAAATGAAGAATTTATTCTTTCTTATAGCATCGTCTATGAAGAGGGTGGTAAATATTCTGCTCTCTTTCTCGAATTCATAGTTATATTAGAGATATTCCTTTTTTTAAACATTCCCACGCAAACAGTTTTATTTTTTTTCATTTTGTGAATTTATGTAAGCAATTCCCAACTGATAAACCTATTTAAATAAGTAAAGTTAGGTTGTAGAAAGTTTTAATTTTATCGCTTGTTGTAATGATATTTGATTAATATAGCAGTATATGTCGCCAAGAGTAATATTTACTACTGGAAATTAATAGTGTTAAATTTAACTGGTCTTGCTTAAATACTTTTTGAAATATATTTCAGTGTTTTTACCTGTCTATATTGCTTTATTACATATCAGTGTATGCTATTACTTTGATTATTTTTATTGCATAGTGATTAGCATATTTATATAATACTGCATTTTGTCTATATTGCTTTATTACATATCAGTGTATGTTATTACTTTGATTATTTTTATTGCATAGTGATTAGCATATTTATATAATACTGCATTTTATCTATCAACTTTCATGAGCTGGAAATAGCTAAACATATTTAAAATTAATATTTATTTCACTAAAACAAGTTTATTTTTTTTCTTTTAAATTTTGTGAGTTAGCATTGTTACAAAATGTTTGTACTTTTTCCGCTTCTCCACCAAAGTGCAGTTTTTACAGGCCAAAAAAGGAACCAGTGAAACAACATACATCTTCGTAACCCTTTGTTGGGGAGGAGGGGTGCAAGGTTCTAGGTGGCCCAAAGCTTGGTTGTCGTCAAGTACGGTTTGAGATCCGTTACCTGTATTTGCTAGGAGATCCCAATATTCTCCGTTATGCCACTGATGAGAATACTCTTCCATGAGTGACTTTAGAAACAAGCTTGTTCCCCCCTCATTATCAAAGTTGGAAGCAAAAATTGATACAGCTCGTATAATCTAGAAGATTCTACGATAATTATTTAAGAAGTTCTTACGTGGCTATATATTTCCAATCCAGAAGATGATACTGGAAAAAAAAACATTGAAGTCAACGATGTGACAGTGAATGTATGTTTCATTTGCCTAAGGTGATTTCGAACTTGAATTGCTTACGAGGGCCATCCATGTGATATTTAATATGATTGGGTGGATTTAAATGTGTGTGAATTGTTTCATGTAAATAGGATATCTGCAATTACTAAAGATTTCCAGAATAAATTACGATTTTCTCCGAAAAAACTTGCTTGTTCATATTAACTCTTTCCGATATTTGAAAGACGATCATCAACCTAACTAATATTTAAGACCAAAAGTGGGATACTAAAATGTACATCCGTTATTTGTTTTCAATAAAAGAGCTATGGATGACAGATATTACTGATGGATATTATTGAACAAATGAATGATTTTGAACGGTCCTTGAAATAATATTTAATACACGACGGCAATAAATTTTCTTGGGTTTAAGCAAATGATTTCACACTGTCGTTTCCTTTGCTGAAACAACTTTAAAATAGCAGCCATTTTGCTCGACATTATCAAAAACACATAAACCAAAGTATAGACTATGAAATATATTAAAAAATATTTTATTATGAAAGTAGTAGATAAAGAAACATGAAAATACCAATTAAAAATAAATTCGTTAACTATTCTAGGAGGCAGGAAATGTGTCCTAGATTTTTGCTGCACCCTGTATATTCATCATTACAAAACAAACATATAGTTTTATTTGTACATTTCAATATGCGGTTCTCTTTAGTTTTAATAAACTTATAATTAGAATAGGTTTAGTATGCTGAAATTTCGGGAATGATATATCAAAAACTCAATAAGTTCACTTAACACCAGATGTTTTACTTTTTTCAGGTGTCTTTCGAACCACATTTTTGTAGAATTAGATTAGAAAATATACATAGCTTTGTTTCAATGTTGGAATTCTCTAAAATCTAACGAAAATATTATCTCAATGATTTTGTCATCTAGGTTCAAAATAGTGGATGTGTGAATCAGTATGTATTGATGATAGTGTCTTTAATTTTTAATATGCGCAAGTATTTGCTCTTTTATAATTCAAGTAGTGGTCTTCTAACAATTTTCTATGCAATCGGTTAGTTTGATTCCGAAATGGGAATTAACCGTACAAGTATTCATGTCCACTGTGACAGATGGCATCAAATATCGTAATTTTCGAACGCCAGACAACGTAATATTATGGTCAGAACTAAATTGAAACAAAACAAAAAGGTTAGCCATCTTTTCAGATTTCTAATAAGACTAGGTATTTTCTAGCCTCTAAAATTGGATATTTTTAGAAGTTTTAAATTTTTAAAGTTATTATTAAATATAATGAACACACGTCTGAAGAAGTTTTTAAATGTAACTTTTCTTTGTAAATTTCGTAATGTACCCATATTGCAATCTCGTAAAATATCCTAAATAGAATTATGTTCTTCAGTTAATTTATTATTATTTTTCTGATAAGATATAAATTAAATTACATTAAAAAGCTTTCAGAGGTTTCACAGGACATTTGAACATTTTTGTTTAATTAACTAACTTTGCAACTATTCTAAAGTCATTCCATCAATTTCTAAACCTTAGCTTTGAGCTCAGTTGCTTGTGCTTTAAAAACGTGTTTCATTTCATAAATAGTTCAAGCAGCCATGATTAACAAAGAAGAGAAGAATGAAATAAAAATTAAATCTAAAAGAATTTCGTTTGTTTAACCCGCGATCACTCGCGCGGGGTGCTGTGTACACCCCAGCAACAAGAAACGCTTAATAGAATTCCACAAAGAATGCGCAGAACCACGATTTTTCTATTGCTGCACATTTTGGGTCATTGAACCTTCAGGTGTGATGCAATCACTCTCACTCGGACAATTGAAACGTAATGACCTTCAAAAGTTTATCTGGGGTGCTGAGAGCACTCCGCGAGTGATTGAGTTATATTTTCGTACTCGAAGCATCTAAAATAGAGTGTTTCATTTTTTCCGTTAATATTTTATTTTCAAATATATTAATATTCATGCATATTTTATTTAGAATTTCAATAATTGTAGTATAAAAATAATATAAAACTTAAAACAAATTGTAAAATATTATTTTTTGTTAAAATTTTTTAAAACGTTTTCCAGAAATTACGGCAAAAATTACATGGGAAAGGAGCAACAGGGACTCGGTCGTCTATTAGATACTTCATCGACAGATTCTGAGGATGAACTAAGTGATTTCGAAGACTGCGTAGTTTCAGAAGAGCACCATATTAAACAATCTGTTCATCTCATGGATACGGCACAAGAATTGGAAGAAACTTTGAGCAAGAAACAAGAAATAAATTGACGGAAACAAATAATTGACAAAAACTCAAAAGAGGCTTTACTGCCACAGAAGATAGCAAAAAGAGCATTAATTCACCAAAAAAGAGGCTCTGCACTGTTTGTCCACGGGTAAAAGATCTAAAACCCGATTCATTTTGCCTTCAATGTAAGAAAAATATGTGCTTATATAAACCATATGAATACAGTCTGCTCTGAATGTTTCGAAAATGATTAAAATATTTGTTTTCTATTTTCTACTATCCTTAATATTAATAACAAAGTAAGTTTATTACTAGAAAAAACGTTTTACTCGTGTTTTATGAAAAAAAAATATATAATTATATGTTTTAAAATGAAAATTTTGTAGGTTTAGTTTAAATTAATATTATTCTTATTTGTATGTAATAAATTTAATAAGTTTATTTGCATGATACAAAAATAAACATCTTGTACTTTATAAATATGTATCATAATTGACTTAATTTTTTTTTCATCCTGTAATACACGTGTTAAAAGTTTGGGCTGTTCTCTACACCCCGCGAGTAACGACGATAGCAAAAACAGGCGCGAGTGACCGCGGGTTAAATGTAATTTCTCTGTGAGATTCTTTTGTCTAGTAAAATCGGTAAAAATTGTTTTGTAAAGTTTCTATGGAAAACATAGTATAATGAGGCAACTTCATTTACAAAATGTATCTCAAAGAACATGCACATAAAATTGACTAACTACATAATATGTTGCTGTTTATTCTTTAGCAAAACAAAGACTGCTTATTCTAAAACGGAGAAATTCTCTGTCTCTCTCATGACGGTATTATAGAATGTAAACACAAACGTTCAAATGCCAGCGTATTGCTATTCTACTTTTAACAAATGCTTTGCTTCTGTGTTTAGGTGAACTGAATTCACAAATATTTTTGTGAACAGTTTTAATATAATGTTATTTTAAAACCCTCTTTTTAAAATAACTGATCAAGCACTCACGCTCACGTATGCGTTCATACACGCTCATAGTAAATATTAATACGAATACATTGCTTTTAATAAAAAATTGAGACCCCTTGGATTTTTTTTTTGAAAATAGAAAACAATTTTAATATACTTTCAACATATCATAATGCTTTTTCACTTGATAAAACATA